>JANHZU010003928.1:13187-26016 GCA_032468055.1 Acrochordus granulatus
TCTATCTATCTATCTATCTATCTATCTATCTATCTATCTATCTATCTATCTATCTATCTATATCTATATCTATATCTATATCTATCTATCTATCTATCTGTCTATCTATCATCTATCCATCTATCCATCTATCTTGCTCCATCCATCCATCCATCCATCCATCCATCCATCCATCCATCCATCCATCCATCCATCCATCCATCTATTTATTCATCTATCCTATCTGTGTTTCCTGTTTTTCAAGGCATTGCTTACTTTTATGATATTTCTTCCCTTTTATTCTTTCTTTTTTAAAAAAAGAAAAAAACTATCTGCCTTTGTGCCTTCAGGGGCAGTGAAAGAAGACTGCTGATTCTAGATTGCTTTCAGAGTTTAGTTTGCTGATGATGGATTACCATGTCAATTTAAACGGCATAGGATTAATTTGTTTCAATGATTTCTCTTTAGGCTGAATGCCAGGCCTTTTTTTTGTGCTTTCTATCTCTCCCCTTGCTCTTCAGAATAAGAATAAGAATGAAAGGGGGAAAAAAAAAACCCTCTCCTCATCAGCAAACCCCTTTTGATATCTCCTTTTTGAAAAGACCATAATAGGAAAAGACAAGTTCGGTGTAAAGTTGCAATGCAGGCTCAAATTGGAGTGTTTTTTAAATCTCATTTGCAAAGGCCGAAGTCTGCTGTCAGTCACATTAAAATGAAATTGGATCTAACATTTATTCAATAAATACTTCTCTTGTAGGTAATCCAGCGCAGAGAGCTTTTGACACATAAGGACTTAATTTGTCTTGGATAAGAAGTTATTAATATGGCACATTTAAACTTGCCACCTACAATAAGGTCATTGAGATCTTTACACGATTTGGAGAATAGATTTGAAGGTGCTTGAAAGAAATATGAAGCAAAGTCTGATATGGCATTCACCAAGAGGAATGTAGCAATTTATTCAATGTAAAAGTCTTTTTCCTGGGCTAAAACCCTAGACTTCAATCCTTATCTTCGCTGGAATTCTTCAGACCAATCCTGGCTTTGATACCTCAGTTTTCCATCCATAAAGTGGGAAGAATAACAATGATTCTTGATTACTGTAATGGTAAATTTTGATTTTTATTAAGGACAGCCTGTCACCCTCCCTTCTCTGATACTGCATACATGTTTAATGTTTATAAAATGTAGTGGGCAAATCTTCAGCATATATTGTTCATACTCAAATTACTGCCATGTACTCATAAGTTCATATGGCAACCAAATCAGCTGCTTAGAAATCAAGCTAAAGGCTGCAATGTGGACTTGGGTGCTTTTGTGTACCATATAAAACTCTTCAGGCAGGAATGTGATAAGGTTAAAAAATTCAGGATTGATTTTGGATGCATCCTAAGAAGCACATCCCCTGTAATGGTTGTGGCCTGAACAAAAGCGTATTTGGGTGAGTAGTTTAGTTTATTCATGAGCTAACACACATCAGGAAGGAGACATGTCTGTGTAGACTCTCATGAATCCAGGTCATGATTAGTAGCAAAACTGCATAAAGTGCAAAACTTTCTCAAAAAGGCAATGGGACTTTTATTAGTTTGGAAACAGCTGAAAAGATGTAGCTGCTTGGTTGAACCAATAAAGAAAATGTAGAATGAAATCCAAATAATCAGCAGAATAAGCTCAGATATTCTTATAACAGCCCTTGTAAGATTTGCTAGTGCCTCTGGGGTTATGTTGGACAGTGGAATTGAAGAACCATAGATCCTTCAAAGATAAACTCCTGAAATCATACCAGAGGACAGGCATGAAAAATACCATCTTAGTTCACCCTTCTATCTCATGCACAGTTGGAAGGGCTCAGCCAAGCTTCTTTGTAAATGCCTTTAGCAGCACACTTCACCTGATTACTGAATTAACCTGTTTTGGGGGTGTGCAATACATTGAACCATAAATAAACCCCAAAGACTGGATTTGATCAATGTCTAGGCTAACAAAGCTTATCATTATATCTGCTAGGTTTGCAATTGCCCCGGTCAAGGGTGTTTTGTGAACATGATTGTTATAGATATGGAAAGAGGCAACTCAGTACCTAGGATGGTTATTATCAGTCTCCATCCATTTGGTAGGCCACTCAAAACTTCTTTCCCTTTTATCTTTTTTGACTTTTGATCTACAAGAAAAATTCTTTGCTTTAAATCTACACTGGCATGTAACAATATTTGCCTTTTAATTCTTTGATTTGTATGTATGTATCTGTAATTGATATGGATTATTCTGCTTTTGGATCAGCCAGAGATTGTTTAATTACCTGACCTTCAATAGAATGGTGAGTCCAAAGGTAGAACATTAATTTGAGATTTCTCTTTTTTCCTTGTTTACATTTTTCCTCTTTTTTTTAAGTTAATAGACCAATAAATATTTTCCTTTTGAACTGACTACTTGTTCTGCTTTGAATACAAGGGTGAACTAATGTTATCTATATATCACAAAAAGCTCTTTGCTGTCAGGACCTTTATACAATGCATCATAGGACAACAGTTTTTGAACCAAAAATAGGCTAATATATAGAATGTGTCCAAAATCTGGGACACATGACTCCCCCACAACTCTGGAGAAGTTGTGGCTGTTTCAATGCTGCTGGCTGCTTCTGTGGTGATGTGATCTTCATTTTCAACATTCCATGACAGTTTTCTAGCCAGTCTAGCAATCCACCCAGCCACTTAGCTGCCTGATGGAAAGAGTATGGGAGGGAGGGAGGGAGGGAGGGATGAAGGAAGGAAGGAAGGAAGGAAGGAAGGAAGGAAGGAAGGAAGGAAGGAAGGAAAATTTTGATGCTCCTTGCCAGCTTCTCACAAGGAAATTCAGTGGGGAAGCTGATAGGAAATCAGAAATTGCTGCTTTTTTGCCCACCTGTAATCATTCTGATTGTCTGTTTAGGTAAGAAAGTATCTCTGAAATGATGACCCAACAGAGCATGTGTTGTCTAGTTATTTCTAAATAGTTATTTCTAAATAGGAATAGAGGAAGCCCATTCCAATTTAGGGCATTTTTCTCCATTGCTTCCTCTTTAAAATGTCATGATGAAACTTATATTGTTAGGTGTCAGGATTCTTCCCTTCTGATTATATTTTTTTCCTTCATCAGCCCTTGCAACATTTGTACTAATGCTGAAATACATTATAATTTCTCAGAAACTTTCTTCCCCTGAAAAACAAACATCTGTTCTTCTATATTATTATCTGATAGGCTGAGAACTGACTTTGGATTTATCTTGTTGGTATTGATGTTGTGGTTAGAGTGATCAATGTGTCTTTGTGTGTGGGATGTATTCCCTGATGCTTAAAGGAGCTATTTGTAAGACCATTCCTTTGATTTGAGACAAGTCCTAATTATAGGGCAGTCCTAAATATCCTGTCTAGTAAAGCATTTGAAAAGATGGTGGCCTCAAAGTTCCATATGCATCTGACTGATACTGTTTTTCTGGATCCATTTCAATTAGGTTTTCAGGTGACATACAGTATAGAAAATGCCTTGATTTCCTTGGAGGGTAGAAAATAAATGGATGGGGGAAAATGTGGTCCTACTACTAGCTCTCCAAGACCTCTTTGCAGCTTTCTGTTCCTTTGTCCATAGTACTTTTCTCATCATTTTATAAGAATTGAACCTTGTACGCTCTGTTTACAGGGTTTTTGGACCTTCTTACTCTTCACAAGTAATACTAAACACTACAGCTTGATATTGATGTCACACAGGATTTTATATTATCTCTGTGGTCAACATGCACTTGAAACTTTTTGGAGATGTCCTGTGAATGGTATATCCTTAACTCTATTGCTTTTTACCATCTAAATTAAAGGAAGCATTTTGTACCCTTGAACATTAGCTATATCTAATAGCCAGCTGAATAAGACCAAATTGTGATTGCACCTAATCATGATGGAGAAATTGCTGGCCAATGGATTGGGGAATGACATTCGTCCTGGTATGAATGAGGCCAGGCTCCCCTGAAAGACTGGTTTACATGTTTACTTGTTCCTCACTTGTTTCTGGATTTGCAAGTGATGGCTCTGGTGATGAGGATTGTTTTTTCATTATTATATCTGGTATTCTATCTCTAGCAGGGGTGTCTAGTCCTGGCAACCTTAAGAAGTGTGGACTTCAACTCCTCAGCCAGAGTTGAAGTCCACACATCTTAATGTTGCCAAGGTTGGACACCTCTGATTTATACATTAATCTTTCTTCTGTTTTGCTCTCAGGGTAAGGTATATACTTCTTTCACAATTTATTCATAATCCATACTTTCCCAATATTAAAGAAATCTGTAAAGATGAAACTCTTTCACCAGGCATTTAATTTTCTAGGTATTTTACCTAATCCCTAAAATTAGGTATTAACACTAATTTTAATTTGCATTTTTAATATAACTAAGTAAATATTTGCAAGACCACGTTTCACCCATAATATTTTCTCTGGTTTTCTGTTCTTTGAAGGGTATTTCAAAAACAAATTCCCTTTGATCCAACTAAATGATCAAAAAAACTCAGGTGAAGTTTTTAGTTCAAAACAAGAGCGCACAATAAATCCTGCAAGTCTGAAGTTCATCCATTCCTTCTTAAATTGATGTGGTGAGACAAGAGGGATGCTGCTGAAGTCTTTTTATTGTAGGAATCCCTCAAGATGGCTTTGATGGATATATGATGACCACCCTACATTCTAGAAGCAGGAAAAAGAAGAGCAGCTGAGAAACTTCTCAAGATGGTGGTGGAAGACTGGCCATCCCATAAATAAAAGGTAAGGCTTGCAATTGCTTCCATGAATCAGTGCTAAATGTCACATAGGATTAGGCAAGGAACATATGGCTTTCACATACTCAACCCACTAATTCATCCCACTGATCCACAGACAATGAGCTGCATACTACTCATGACTACCTGGGTGGTCCGTAAAGGACATTGCCATACAACATATAAAGTGGACTTTTGAACTCTTTCTTTTCCCTCTTTTTCAAGCACCTGTGAATGTCATTACTAAAGCATGGAAGGCAGCACATGTTCCAGCCACAGATATACCTAAGCAATGCAAAAATATAAAAACAGCAAACAACAGCTTAATCATTTGTGCAATTAAGGCCATTGCAAACACATTCCTGTATCTGTAATTTATGAAATGTTGATGCTGGAATGAAAAAAAAAAAGAAGGTGGGTAGAATGTAGAAATCTCTGCATCTGTTAATAATAGCCTCTTTGCTTGGTTACCTGGACTTAAGTGTGACTCACTACAGGGAACTAGGTAAGCGACAGTTCATCAGCTGGCATTTAGATATTATTTGTTTCAACTTCTGGATGGAGACAAGCTGCAAAAAAAACATGAGCATGTTTGCACAGCTACAAGAATAAATATGAAATGTTGCCACTGCTTCAGTTCTTCCCCACCATGTAAATTCTCTTGACTCTTTTGAATGGTCATCCTTCTGTAACAAACTAAGCTTAAGAATAAGCCCAAAGGGTCTGTCAATCTTCCAAGATCCATTCTGGATTTACAGTACGGTAAGCCAAGTAGATTCAAATAACTGATCCCATAACTTGCAATAATTCAGTAAAAAGGATCTATGCTAAGAGTTCATCAGATTTCTGGATTGATTCAAAGATGCCGAGTCTGATGCGTTCAGACCATTTTGAGAAATGGATTCAAAAGGATAAGGCCACATTTCTCTTCTGCCAGCCAACTATCTTGGCTCCCCATGACTGCATTTAAATTCCAAGCAACTCTTTGGCACAAGACACACACAACCATTTTGTATGCATCATCTTTGCCTGCTGCAAAGGATCCCAGAGTTAATCTATCTTTAAATATTGCATAGAACTAATTTGAGAGAGCAATATTTGTTCACGCTTTGGTAGCTAATATGGGATAGGGGACAGAGAAGATCCCAGGAGATATATCATGGCGCTTAGGTCTCAAGTGGCATGTGGCTGATATGTGTTAAAAAGCTAGAAGAGAAGGTGGTGATTTCTCCACACTGTCATGACATTATCCAATGACACACAATCATTGGACTTTGTTCAAAATATCCTCTTACCTTTCCCAACAGGAAATAATGGTTTGCAGAAGTCAAATTGGATTTGGGCTGAAACTGGATGGATCAGACTTATTTTGTTTCATCCTGTTTGCAAACTTTACAAGTTAATAGCTGAAACTAACCATTTAATTGCACAGTTCAGGATTATATTTCAGTGTGGTACAAACAAAAAGCTCATGTTTGATCGATATTTTTTCATAAAAAAACCAGAACATAAAAATAATATTTAAAAAAAATGTTTATTATTTAAATAAGTACAGGTAGTCCTTGACTTATAACTACAACTGGGATCAGAATTTCAATTGCTAAGAAAGCAGTTGTTAAGTGAACTCACTTAACTGAGAGCACCCAGTTTTACAAACTTTTTTTTGGCCAAGGTCACTAAGTTAATCACTGCAGTTATTTGTTAAACAAATCAGCTTTCCCAAATGACTTTGCTTGTGAGAATTTTGCTGGGATGGTTGAAAATGGTGATCACATGAGCCCAGGATATTGCAACCATCATAAATACATGCCAGTTGCCAAGCATCCAAATTTTGATCACATGACCATGAGGATGCTGTGACCGTCATAAATACAAGGACTGGTCATAAATCACTTTTTTCAATGCCACTGTAAATTTGAACGGTTGCTAAATGGTTGTAAGCCAAGGACTACCTGTATGGGGAATGTAGGAATTAATCTGCATTAATAGTGACCATTGCTTTTTAAAAGGATGTGCACTTTTGACAGATGCATTGACCTATATCTTTACTACGCTATATCTAGTTAGCCTTTAATCCAGTTTATTTATCAGGATTTCTGGCTGCATTCAGAATTGGTTCAGGAATGATCACATGGGGGAGTACAGCGTTCTTGTCAACTTTTCCTAGACACTGCCTAATACCCCATGAGCCTCTTATTTATGATATCACGAGTCTCTCACCCATGGCTTGGTAGGCAAAAACAGGCATGTTAAAGCCATTGTAACCAGTCACTGTGAGAAGTTTCAACCATGTTGCTAGACTTTACCAGTGAGTTCTTATAAGAGAGCATCTTGCTATTTTAGCACTCTTCCTCCCCAGATCTTCTTCTTGGATGACTAAACAGGAAAAAGTGGACTGATTAACTTGGTTTAGATTTTTCTACAGCCTGATTAGCTGAATGGAATTAATTTAACTGTTTGGATGACTAGATATATAGGATGTTACATTTTTAACCCTACAGTTTATTGACTGGGACAATTGATTCCCCTGTGGGTATTCCCACAATAAACTGTCATCCACTTTGACCTAGTTGGGTATTCTGTAGGAATAGGACCAATTGGGATATAGCCCAAATCAATGGTGACTGGAAATAGAAGAACAGGATAAGGGTTCTCCAGTCTTCTTCAATAATGTTTTCAAAATGAAGACCTTCAATATTTCTAATATTGAGAATCTTTGTTTAATGTAAACATCGAGTAATTATTGTGTTACACTAGAGTTAAGCAACACGGTGCCTGAGGGACTTGCTAACCTCTTGATCAGAGAGAAAAAATGTGTTTCAATTTAAATAATAAAAGGCATGTTGCAAGTGTCAGCTTCTGGCATTCCCCTTATTTCCAAGAATGCTAGACAGATTTCTAGAAGATACAAATGGGAGGTGCTTACAACTCAAGTGTTTTGTCTGGAAGCCATTGGCAGATAAAAAGCGATGGTCAGATAAAAGGGGAATGAGCCGAGTCTAAGAAAAGTAATGTGAGAAAACATCTCAGACATACCCTTCCCTAGTACACACAAAAATAAAGTAGGCTTCCTTGTACTTACAACCTTAATGAAGCCTGCCCATTATGGTAATAAGATATAGCAGTCATTCACTGAGGTGCTCATGTGATTACCTTACTTAATGATCACAATCCCTGCTTTCCCCATTGTGGTCATTAAACAAAGTAATTTTGAATGGTTGCTGAATGAACAATTGTAAGTTGTGGAGTACCTGTTACAATTGGTTGGCCACTATGGTAATAGGACTGCTGGATTAAATGAGCCAGGGGTCTGATCCAGCAGGACACTGTTTATACCTTTACGTTATATCCCTTAACGCCATGTTAAGGATAGGTATTTTAAGACATTAATTTTATATTACAATACCTCCATCATATAGGCCAGTATAATTACCTTTCATGATGGAGAGGATGAGAATTATATGACATGGCCTGTTGAATAAGATCAATATTTCTTTAGAAAATATATCAAATGAAGGATTGCTGGTTTTCTTAAAGCTAAGTTACTTGGTCCAGCTCAACCTTTCTTAGCTTTTTTTGGCACTTGTTAGGGATTGTGGTCATTAAGTAAGCAATCACAAGGGTATCTCACTTGACACCTGCCACAACTTATTACTATAAACTAAATTATATCTGCTATCAGCACAGCTTGTGTACTACTGGATCAGAATGATAGGAAATGCAGTCCTTCACATTTAAAGGTTGCTAGATTGAGCAGGATAACCAAATAGTGTGGGCTGCATGAGATTTCTCTTAAAAAGATTCAGATATTTTATTGGCCAAGCATGATTAGTCATGCAAGGAATTTGATTCCGGTACATCATCTCTCAGTGTAATTGCAAGACAACAGTAAACAAAATCATAACATGAAACAAACAAAATTATGTATTTAACAGTAAAATGTGCATCCAAAAGAAAAAAAACCCACAATTATTTCCCAACTTGTTTCACTAGGGTAATTGAAAGCATTTATCACTCTATGGCTAATTAATTTGCACAAGTTGGGCATTGTAGGAGATAGAATTTCAAGCATTTAGGGGTGCCAGGTTAAAGAAGGCTGATCTAACTCAATGGGCAGTTCTTTCAGAAAAAGTAATGTTTTCCTTTTCAGGTTGGGTTAAAGAGAGTTACCCATGAGTGACAAAAGACTAAATGGACAGGGAAGATTAAAAACTTCGCTCCCACCCACCCTTCACTCCAGGAAAGTTCCTTCTTCCATCGTCTCTCCTTGTGGAATCTGAAATAAAGGCATCTCCCAGTCTCTGGCAACACTCACAAGTGTTTAGATGAAGGGCTGAGATGGAGACACTATTGAAATGTGTCTGAAGAAGATAAATAGGACTTGTCAGGGATGGGAAAGCTCTGCCTTGCCGGTAAATTTCTTCTACCAAGAGAAGATGAATTACAGATGAATGCCAAGTTATCAACCCCATCACAATCATTCGACACTAAATCAAATTGAGTGGTTATCTGTAATCAGAATTTATCCTCCTCCTCCTTATTTTTTTTTTAAAGAAAAGGTAATGTGCATGTTTTGGCTTAAGTTTCTTTTAATCTATAAGAACATGGTATGAAACCATTCTTTGTCTGCCTTAAGCATGAGTGAAAGGGGACTGTTTTTAAGCTGAAAAAAAATCATTCTTTTTTTAAGGCTACAGAGGGAGAAAGAAAGTCTCTGGAAGATGACATGCCATCCCACTGGTAAAACCATATTTGCCTCACAGAGCAATGGTGGAAAATCTTTGCACATGTTCTGATGGCCTTTCTTTTCTTTTCGGAGAATAAGATGAGAAAAATGTTATTTGGGAAAAGAATAATTATTCACTGAAACCAGCTTTCAGCCTCTACCCCAGATGCGTTTTAGAAGATTTTTGATGGGACTGGAAGGTTACACATTTGATCAACATTACACCAGCATAGTAGATGTCAGAAGGTATATAATCTCTGGCTTTGAATGTTCCATTTAACTGACATAGCTGTTAGTTTGTAATATCTCTGTTAATTTGTCCAAATATCTTCTCAAGTCTTTCCAAATATCTCATCAAGTGACTATTAGCACCGAAGAATCATTTTCTCTGCCCTGTCTCTACCATCAATAAATTTAACTGAGCAGTTCCAAGTTCTACAGCAAGAATGGGCAAGCTGTGTCCATGAGCTGACTATGGCTTCCTTAGATACTTTGTTGAAATTTTGGGAATCACTTTGCTTTGCTGAAAGGAATTTCAAAATAGCCTGGAGAACAGGAGATGCGAATCAGATGAGATCCCATTTAAATAAATTTATTTGAATAAATTGAAAAAGTTTTGCAAACTTTCTTAAAAAGGCCACTGGAGTTTTATTATTAGATGTTATAGATAAATTTTTCAACTCTTATCCAGGAATCTTTCTCAATCCCATGTGAATTACCATTATTAATACCTTACCTAATACCTTACCTTTTTTCCTTTTTCATATGGGATTGAGAAAGACTGCTGGATAGGATTTGAAACGTTTCCTTATAACATCTAATAATAAAAATCCAGTTGCTTTTTAAGAAAATTTGCAATTTTTTTTTGCAATTTTGCTACATGATTCTCAACTATTTGCCGATGCCAAAGAAAAAGGCTTTCAAAATCAGCAGAGGGAGTTGAAGGCACCTGGTCTAAGTCAGCAAGTCAAACCAATCTGGTGAATGACTGTGATTCAAAGGGATGATTCCATCAAATTTCCATATCAATTTAATTTATAAAATAAATAAATAATCTTAAAGCAAATATTCGGTTCAAAGCTATTGCATAATTCTAGGGCTGATTATTTGAAAGGAATAAGGCTATAAACAAAGAATTTGACAGATGAGAATGGTCTATGATGGCATACATTTAAGTATTATGAGATAATTTTGCATAATATTAACTTCAGAAATATTGGGGAATTCTAGTTACTATCTCAAATTTTAGCATGCGAAAGAGAGAAAGAGAGCATGCTCCAGTGTGGCTTTGTAGGTTAGATGTTGGACTACAACTAGGGAAACCCAAATTGAAGACCATCCTTAGTCCTGAAAGTCCGCTGAGTGACTTTGAGACAATCTCTCTCTCTCTCTTTCTGACCAAGGGTTGCTGTTATGGAGTTAATGGTAGGAAGAAGTTCTATGTATCTCATCTTCAGTTCCTGAAGGTCTCTCTCTCTCCATCTCTCCATTTCTCTCCTTACTGATTGAAGCCTTGGGTTGTAGAAGCTGTGCCAATTTGATATTGCAACATAGAATGTTTGGCACCCATGTTCAAGTCCAAATGGTGGTCAGCCATCTTTGATCAAGTGAGTCAACCAGCTTCAACATTTCTATTCGTAGCTTCAAAACAGTTTCAAATTAGGCTTAATTCCAAATGAGACTGAGGCTGTAGAATAGTAGAGATGATTTATTTAATTTCTTTTTAATAGTAAAAGACCCCATATCATTATTGACTTTATATATTTTTAAACATTCACGTGTTTGTATTTGGTCTTGAAAGTATCCTCATACACATAAAGTTTGGCAGGTTGCCATGTAGAAGCAATTATGGTGGAAAGCAAGAAGGGGCCAATGACAAAAACTGCATTACAACGTTGTGATACAAACTCCGCATCTTTGGATATGTGGATACATTACACATATGTGAAAAGGGTTGAAGTTTGTTTTGCATTTTGACAAAGGCCACCAAGCCCTATGGATGCCTTTCTTTGTGTCCTATCACACATCCACATGAATGCTATCACATTTTAGGGCCCCACTTGAACCTTAAATTTGGCTTTTGCTTGGATTCCTTTTGAGCTTGGGAGAGATTAGTATTTTGCTTAATCTCTCTTTTTTCTACCATCTTCCATGCCTTTTCTAGCCGCTAGTGGAAGACACCCACAATAACTCTAGTAGGGATTAAAAGATGATGATGATGATAGAAAAATAAGATTAAGGTATAAACCAGCTGTGATGGTTCCAATGGTTATTGGTACACTGGCTGCTATACCAGTAAATCTTGGATGGCACTTAGAAAATTTGAACATTGACAAAATTATCATCTATCAATTACAAAGGCCACACTGCTTGGAACCACATATATACTACGCTGATACATTATGACCTCCTGGTTCTTAGGAAGAAGACAATGCATATGCAAACTAAAACCAACTAAAGACGTGGCAGCTATGATTTCACATTGTTGTGTGCAATGATAATAATAAGTACCCTGGGTGCAATCTCAAGCCTTCTGGAGGACCACTTGAACACTCCTGGCATTGACAGATCATTAGTCAATTGCAAAAGGCAACCTTACTTGGAACAGCTTACATCCTGTGGCAATACCTTTAACATCATCAAACAAGAACATCTGCCTATCACAGGTCTTTGGGAAAAATTCAGTAAGTGGATAAAAATGTCAACTTCAGTATGAATATTTGGCTGACTGTGCAACAACCATAATAATAATGATTCTCTCTGTTGTTTGATCTGGTTGTTCCTTTTTCTTCCCCTTTCCAATTTTTCTCACAGTGCAGAACAACAAGATCTGATGATTTCTTTGAGTGGAAAGAAGTTATGAAATCCAGTGGTTCCTCTTTGAAAGATGTTCTCATACTAGTGTTGGTAAATAAATGGACCTGGTCATCATGATATTTGGAGAGTTAATACCTCTGCCAAATTTATTGAATTTATATCTCACCTTTCATTCAGGAACTCAAAAACTCCCTTTTTATATTTTTCTTCTCAACAACATTTGCAGATAATGGGTGAGGCTGAGATAGAAAGATGAGGCTAAAGTCAATCAGTGAGCTTCTGAGTGAGGCAGGATGAGAAGGATTAAAATTTGGGTCTCCTTTCACTGAGCCCAATATCTTCAACATTACACCAAGCTGGATCTCCAATGTGACCTTCTTCTAAAGCCCACAAGGTTATTCTCCACAAATCATTCCAAGGATAGGTTGTCTAGTGTTTCTCAGATGTCTGGATTATTATAGTCCTTTTCCATTGTTTGCTATGGCTATGGCTAAGTTGAAATCCACAGCATCTGGAGGACACCAGGTGGCCT
>JANHZU010003928.1:34164-47366 GCA_032468055.1 Acrochordus granulatus
CTCCTGATTGAACATTTTCTTTAAAAACTAAAACCAAGGGCTGCTTTAATAATATGAGTGGGCATGTTACTAAATAGAGAAGAAAAATGCATTGGATTAATCAATCATGTCTTAATTCAGTTGAGACTGAATTAAAATGAACTTGGATCTGTTTCATTTTTGTTTTGCTTACTTTTCCCCCCTCTTCATTTTGGAACTGATATAGTAGAAGCAACAGTGGTTTGTAAAGACAGAAAGGAGCAGAGAAGTAGAGTGAATTATGTGTTGTGAACCAGAGTTAGCTATATTAATTTTTTTAAATTTCTGTCTTAATTTCTTTGGTTTATGATTTCCAATTCCCTTTTTACTCCTTGTATATCTTTTGCTGCTCTGAGAGGGAATCGCTTGATGGATACATCTTGCATGAATATATGAAGTTTTTAGAATGTGATCATCAGCACACCACTCAAAGGTTCCTTGTCTACTTTACCCACATTTTGTCTTCCTGTTTTTGAGAGAGATTGGATACCATTATCCAGCCTTCCAGGAAATGGATAGCTGTTAAAAAAAATCTTCATTGTGTTCTAGAATTACAGATATAAAGACAAGAGAAAGGAAAAGTTTGGAAAAAAGGAAGCCCCCAGTATTTCCTATATTCCATTAATCTTTCATTCTTTGGTCCTAATTTTCTCTATCTATTTTCACTTCAGCAGTTGGGTAATTGTTAGATCCCAGCTTGGACCCTTTAAGACACTCCAAGATCAGAAGTATGGATTAAGTCAACAACCCCTTCCTTCTGTGTTCCCACAACATACCATCTCCAGCTCAGGTTAACAAAATAGGATGGCTGTATTTACACAGGATATGATACACAAATTAATAAACTTCATAATGTCTGAAAGTGACACCTGGTTCCACAGAGTGCAAAAGCAGTGCTAGATTTCCCACATTCCACTAAACAATAAACAGTAAACCCTTTTAGTCTAGTTGGGCATGTTATGGAAATCCAAACATGATCTCCTCTATCAATATCATTTTTATTCCATGTTTTGACCATTAAATCGTCAATAGAGTATGGAAAAGCTCCTGAGAATATATTTTAATGGATTAATCTACTGCCTTGAATGACTTGAATGAAGCCATCTGATACCATCATATTCTGAACGCTGCTTTGACTTCTTCTTACATGAGGCTGGTAGCACTTGCCTTGTGGGCTTATATACTATATAGAACTGACACGAAGGGCTCTTTTATGTGATTTTGCTGCCAGAGGCAAAGAGAAAGATAGAGTCCTCCCTTTCTTTCTTCATGGGCCTAAACCAAGTTGATTGGAAATGAAATCCTTCCTCAGCATGGCTAACAGAACAACCACCTTTGCTGATCTTGAAGGCAACATGCCAACTAGCATAGAGATTCTGAGATGTCACATTCCTTGGGGCCAGATAAAGAGAAGGTGCACCTAATCAAGGGAGGAATTCTTACTCCAAAAACAGGCAGAATTTAATAGATAGTATGAAGAAACTCCTTTTTTTTTCTCCCATTGAAAATGATTCTGTCCTTTAACATCATTCAACTGACTGTTATTTTTAATGGGACTCAATCCTACTCATAGCTATAAAGCACAAAAACCTAAAGCATATCATCAATAATATAGGTCCACCATGAAGGATTTGATTCGATGTCAAATTATTCCTTTCATTAATCCAGCTTTTTGAAACTTGGTGCAATTTAGGTATTTTGGTTGAAGATTCCTGCAGTTATCAATCAGCAAGGCAAATGGTTGTGGTGACTCAGGTTTGTGGGAGTTTGCCCTGCATGAAAGCACCTTTTAATATGGATTCAAGGAAATTGCACTCCAATTAGAATAGAGACACACAAATACTCACAACTGAGAAAAAGAACAGAATCAGATTTTGATTGTGCTGACTGTCCCTCTGCTTAATGAGCTGTGCCCATATATACTGTAATAAAATAAATATCTGCCAGCCACAACTAGAAGCAATCTATAACCTTTATTTTCATCCCTCCCCCTTTTAAAGGAAACCAAATCCATAATTGTAGATGTTTATCTGAAACATCTGTCTCTGAAGGAAAATGTTAGAAATGGCTGCTGGGATGAAAATGTTGTCACTCAAGGACACTTAAGGGCCTAAACATTTTCTTGATAATTAAGAAAACAAACAAACAGGAACAACATCCCTTCCCTGAAATATTTAGCTTTCCCCAGCGCTCTTGAGGAGTCATATCTGCTGAACACACAAGCCTTTGGAGGAGAGCTAGATATGGAATTATAATTAGCAAGGGTTCTCTGACAGCTTTCAAGGGGAGAACCTGGTGCCAAAGCCAGGATTTATTCATTGATTTATTTTTGTATGGGGTTGGAGGTAATATTTGATAGAGTTCACAGTATGCATATATTGATTAAATTTATATAGCTGCCCATCTCACCAGGAGTGACTCAGGATGACATACAGTAATTGTTGCAATACTTGACCTTGGCCAAACTTAGAAAGAAAGGAAAGGAGAAAGAGAAAGAAAAATATCCAAATAGTCCAAAAGTCTGGATTATACAATGGCAACCCAATTGCATTCATGAACATGGACAGGAAGCTGATGTTTAAAACACATTATCTGGGCTGTTATTGACTTGTTTTTTTTCCCCTTAGATTTCTATCTTGCTTTTCCTCTGGAGACTCAAGATGGTTTGTATTCAGATCTCCCTTCATTGTAGCCTCATAATCCTGGGAGGTATTTAAGCTATGGATCCACAGATGGACAACGCTGGGGTTGAGCTATTTCAACTGCTCTTCAAAATCTTGGGAGGGGTGTTGAGATTTGAGCAAGCATTCTCATAAACACATATTTTCTTTAATGGCTTATGGTTTTATTATATAATAAAATCCCACTGAAGGTTAGCGATGGTAATGCTAGTCTGACTTACTTTTATTTTTAAATGTTTTATCTATGCGTTGTACAAAGTACAAAGTTAGTGGCTACACAAAGGAAAAAATATACGGGGAGGGCAACACTGGGAAATAGAAATCCATTTGAAAGAGAGCCATAGAAAGAGGGAAAAGAGAGTGAAATCTACATTTTAATGAACATATTTTTAAGCCATTTCAAATAAGAGTCCGCGAGAAATAATTACAAAAGTTTGGGAAAAAAAAGAGCATTAGCTTTGATAGCTTTCTCCTCTGTAAAGCAATTAAAACAGACCATTTTTCAAATACTAAGCAGAAAATTACTAATGGACAGGCTCAAAAAAAAGCTTTCATTTCAATCTCATGTCTTTTATTCTTCTAAAAAAAGAAGAAAAAGGTGGATTTTAGATAGATTACTACATAAAGGACTCATTCGCTGGATGTCATAAAAACTATGTCTGGGTAGAATGACAAAGATTAAGAGCAAGTTTTAAATCACATAACAGTCCAGTTAATAGCAATGTCTAATTAAGGAGTGCATTATCAGTTTGTAATGCTGATTTGATAGAGAGAACTTCCAAGTTTAGAATATTTCATTGTAACTATCACCTATGAACAATTCATATATATGTTAGTGGATATGTATAAGAGAAAGTCCAAGTTCTTAACCATCTCTTGAGAGCAATCTGCTTGGATTACTTTTTTGCATATGATTCCAGTAGAGCAGGAACATGGAAATTAATGTGGTTAAAATCAACGGAGATATACAGTACTTGTTTTCTCACAGTCTCAGAAATCTGCAATCAGTTCCAGACATGTGTGAATGTGTATGAATAAACACAGCTAGCCTCCCCCCATGGAAGACCTGTACATTGAAAGGGTAAAAAAAAAGGGGTGGAAAAGATATCTTCTCATCCTGGTCACAACTTGTCTGAACCTCTTCTCTCTGGACAGCAGATATATAATCTACCCTATAGATAACACTATAGGGTGTTGTATACCAAAACAAACCAGATAAGGGACAGTTTTTTCCCCTGTCCCATCCCTCAGCTGAATGCTTGACTCAGGCTATATGAGAGGACACAAAGTGAAAAGAATTCTAAATCAACCCAGAAGTTCTGTCTAATATGTACTGATCAATAGACTGTGGCTCTCATTATACACTTTTTACATATTCCTTTTCTACTGGCTGCATACTCTGAATGCTCGCTTTACTGTTGAATACATATTTTCATTTTTTTATATTATTGTTTTATGTATTGCTGTCTTGCAAGTAGGCTGAGAGCTGGTGTGCTCAAGTCAAGTTCACTTGTGAACACAAGTCAAATTCCTTGTGTGTCTAACCATGCTTGTCCAATAAAGTATCTCTATCTGTGTGCCTGTCTGGATGTGTACACTGGCTGTATTCACACATGTTGCTAAATTATAGGTGGCTAAAGAAACCGTAGTGGTCTGCTTCACAAGCAATATGTCATTAATCATGATTTACAAATCACGATAGTTGTATTCAAACATGAAGCCAAACTAATATAAATCATGCTTTATGTTAACATTATGTATGAATTTGGTCATTTGTCTGCTTAAAGTAGAATTAGGCTAAACAGTTTTACATTAAAAAAAATCATGCAGTTAAATGGAAAGGAAATTGCGAACACCTTTTTTTCAAAAGAAAATGTTGGGGAAATTCGAATAAGTGAAGTGTGGTGTTCTTTTTTTTAAGAGCCAGGTTATTAGGATGAATATCCTGTCTGATAGAAGAGAGTATTTGTAGCTTGGGGCTGAATTGTGGAATCCTTAGTGTTCTCTGAGCTTGATTGTTTTCTTGCAGACCTTTCATTACCAAAACTATGTGACATAATCAGTGCTAGAAGGGAATGAGGTTGATATCTTTGTATATTGGTGGCTTGCCCTGTCAGTGTTATTGGGAGTGTCCTTGGTGGTTCCTTGGTTAGCTTGTTGTATACTGTTAACTTGTTTATCCGAGTTGCTGTTTCCTTGATTGGGGTATTGTTCAGTTCTTGATTGTTGGTCTAGTATTAATCTTGGTGTTAATCTCTGCTTAACTGGGTGTTGATTGCTGGTGAGGAGGTATTTGGTCTTTTTGTTTCCTTTTCTTTGTCTCTTTTGAATAGTACGTAGATATTGTTTATCTCTATGAGACTCTTTATGACTGATTTGTCAGAGAGTGAGGCTTCCAAGAATACGCTAATATTTTTTGACTTGGCTTGGTCTAGGATGCTCACATTTTCTCAGTTGAAACTATGGTTAAGTCTGTCCATGTGTTGTGAAAATGTCCTGTCTTCTACTGACTTCCCTGGCTTTTGTTTTTGCAGGTATCAGAGATAAGTTCTCCATCTTTACCATTACCAGATAGGCAATGGTAGATGCATGGAATCAGAAGAATAATATGGACAACAATCATCCTCACTCGTAATCCTACAGCAAATTGAAAACGCAGCTCAAAGAAAATCTAAAGATATTCTCAATTTTCCTAAGACTGAATCCCCTTTGAAACTTCAGGAATTTAAAACAGAAATTTCAGCCTAGAATTCATGAGAAGGGATATGAGAAGTATTGGTTTTCAGATTCAGTTCCAGGGTGATTCAACCAAACCTCCCACTCAAATTTCTAAATTGCCCCAATATAATGATTCAGTATGAATCATCAAATGGACTTTACCTGATTTGCCAAATAGATTCCATGATTCAAATCAAATTAACCTAATGATCGATATTGACCCAACCATTTGAATTAGTCTGAAGCCAATTTAATCATTCTGAATAAATCAGTGTGGCTCAGATAATTAACTTTGCTATGTGGAACTTAAAACTTGAAATTTCTGAGAAGAGACTAGCAAGTTGAAACAGAAGTTATCCTAATGCTCTGAATGTTGTCCTACAATAGCTAGATAAGATCCAGGGGCTTTCCAAGTGTTTTTGGCATTTAGTTTTCCTGATTCCTACCCAGCATGGCCAATAGTTAGGACTGATGGGAACTGTGACCTAACAAGATTCAGAAGATCAGAGTTTCCCTATCCTTGTGGTGAAGATTCTTGGCCACAGCTGGAAGCAAGTGCTCACCATCCTCTAGTTTTCACATGTACAGTTTTAAATGACTTGCTCTGATTCTACAAATACATGTCTTTGTTCTTATGATAAGGTGCTTCTCCTTTTATCTCAGCTGATATTTGAAGACTTTTTGACATTAGGAAGACAAGGATGTGAATGGAGTTATATAGTCTTCAGAATGGTGTCCTTTGACCCATTGAGCCTAATCAAAATGTAAAGACTAACCTAATGGTTGATTAAAGCAGTATATGGTATCAGTTCAGCCTAGAAGGCTCTGTATCTTGCCCAGATTCCAAAGATATTTCTTTGGAAGAATTAAGGAATTCTAGGAACTTGAAAATTTGAAAAGAGTCTGCTTTAGTATAAATATCACATTTCACACATATCCTAGGTGGCTTTCCAAATAACCCCTTTCCTGGTTCCTGACCATTTCCTGGATCCCTGACATCTTATTTCTTTGTCACCTGCACATCAAAGGAAAAGAAAAATCATGTAACTCTTTTGGCTGCCAGTTGAAGGTCCTTCTTTCTCTAGCTCTGGGCCTCTTTGTGAGCCTAGACCTAGTTGAAAGGAGGTAACTTATCTATTTCAGTTCACTGTTTTCACAAGAACTTGAGTAGTGCTTTTATATGTGAAGAAACCTAGAAAATCAATTTTTATTCCAGATTTTTGCAGAAAGATTAGGCATGCAGATTCACAAATGCAGTCATCTCCATGGAGGAATCAGCTCCAAATACAACATTGTAGTTTCTGTTGCTTCCCTTCCAAATCCTGAGAAATAATCTGCCAAATTAAGCCTGCAACTTCTGAATAACACCAATGACCTTACAGGGAACATATCATGAAGTCATTTTAGCATTGGCTAGAAGAGCATATTAAAATACAAGGCATTTGTTGTTGTAAAAACAGGGTACCTCATTCCAGCTGTCTATATATATTCCTTTCCAGCACTAAATCTGTCCAGGGACCTTTCAGAAATAGAGCATTATGCCTCATGTCTTTGCTTAGTGAATAGAAATGTGAAAAGGATGGAGATAAAAATCAGAGGGACATACAATAGTGAATGTTCTATGATTTAATCACCATTACAGCTTAAAACAGCACAGTCAACATTCACCCTTGGTAAGTCAGGGATAAATCTCCATCTATAGCCATTGAGGAGAGTGATGGCATGGTAATAAGGGGTCTTTTAAAGATGCAGACCCCCCCAACACTGCAAAGAATTGGATGAAGGGCACAGGAACTTGTCAGCTTCAAGAAAGATTGTTGAATGGCCAACTGCCAAATTCTAGGGTAGGTTCTGTCTCTGTGTGCATGGTTGATGAAAGCATCTGACCTTCTTTGACCATTGCCTTATATCTCTGGTGATGACTATTCTATCTCAGCAGTCTAATTGGATCTAACCAACTTTTTAACTTTTAAATATGATGATTTCCAAAGCCTTTGTTCAGGAACACAAGTCATCTGCATTCCCCAGTTCTAGATAACTTGACTCAGAAAAATGGAGCCTTGGAAAAACTTGGATAAGAACATTTCAGACCCTGCAGATTGAGAAGCTTCCAACTGGCAATTCATAGCACAGAGCCCTTTTCCATCAGCAAGTTGAATTCCTATCCCAGAGATTTCAAACACTCATCTTCCAGCAAACATGCTCAAAGACATGGTATAAAAAGTGCATATTTCTAATCCTTTGCAGATTTTTTTTGTGTGTGTTTTTGTACTAGAAAATAAATGGAAAGTAAACCCAAAACCTCTTGGTTGAAGAGCTGAGAACATTGGCAGAAGTCAAACAATTCTTGTACAAATGAAAGAGGGTAAAAAAGATGAAATATATATTTGAACAACAAGTAGAAGAAAGACATACAAATTCGCTACTCAGAATTCTTGTGTTTCAGTTTAGCAAATTCCATTACAGTAGAAAGATTAAAAAAGACATTTTATCTTTTTTTCGATGGGAGGGAGGAAGAACTGTGGGACTGTAAGTAAAGTAAATTCATCAGCAAAAGTGTGTGTGTGTATGTGTGACGGACAGGGAGAGGAGCAAGAGAGAGGAAAATGGGGTCTCAAGATTACCATGTTCAAGAAACTTGCCCCAAGTTGAATGAATAAAAGGGGAATGTGCATAAGAAAATCAAAGTATTCCAGACTCTCCATTTCTGAAGACCTTCTTTTGACCTGACAAGCATGAAATGGAAGGGTAGAACAGAATTATTAGCTCTTGCTGAAAGATGATTCTTCAGAACAATTGGTCTTATTTTGGGTAAAAGTAAGAAGGTGGATGTTTTAAGAGTGTGTGTATTGGGGGGAAGAAAACATATTTCCTAGAGAGCAGTTTGTAAAGGATGCCTTAACCCTCAAACATCATTAGTCAAAAAAGAGAAATTTACACTGCCCTTAGTTTTTCAAAAATATTGTCAAGATGATTAAATGTACCATTTCTCAATGATTTATCAATAAGAGTTGAAAAAAGTTTTCTATTTTCTATTAATCTATATATATTCAGTAAGAACAATTAATCAATGGCAGTGAGAATGATTAATAAATGGAATAGCTCGCTTTCCAGACTTGTGACTGCTCTATCACTGGAGGTTTTCAAGAAAAGATTGGATGACCATATGTCCAAGATTGTATGAGGATTCCTGTCTTAGGCAGGGGTTGGACTAGAAGATCTCCAAGGTCCTCCAGCCCTACAATTCTATGATTCTTTATTGATTCGTCTTGCTTTTCTTCCTATTTGTTCTATTTGTTGTTTATCAGATTATGTAGTTAAATGCAAATGTAGCATTGTGAGGCTCCAGGATTCTTGTTTGGTTGGTATCAATTTTGCATCAGAAAGAGGTAACATGAAAAAATCACAAAGGATCAACAAAGTGGTTTGGGAAATGGGTATAGTAAATTAAAATAATGTATATTGCACATGGATATTTAAAATGTTTGTATGTCTCTTGAAGATAATATGGTTAGAGATTTGCATTCCATCTTTATTTTTTACTTTGAATGATCTTAGGTTTTGTATATCTTTATTTTAAACTCTATGATGATGATGATGATTACATTGACGTGTTTTCATTATTTATTAATATTAACATAAATAACAATTTTAAGGAAGGAAATAATTCAGACAAGGTTTCAGATAAAAAGCTCAAAATCTCCCTTAAGTTTACTTAAGAGTAAAATCTTACAAATCTTACAAGAATTAATGTTCTCACAGAAGTTTGACCAATTAAATGATGCAACAACAACATTATTTGAAGGCAATTATGCTATTGTGAATGACATCAAAAACCTCAAAAAGTCGACAACTCCTGAAATAAAGCATCAATAGAAGAGAATATTTGTAGCTCAAGGTTGAACTGTGGGGTCCTTGGTGCTCTCTGAGCCTAGTTTATTTTCTTGCACATGTTTCATTATTCAACTCGGTAGTGTGACCTAGTTGGATAATGAAACTTCTGCAAGAGAACAACCAAACTCAGAGAGCACTAAAGACCCCCAGAAAAAAAGTCTCTGTCTTTCAATGAATTTAGGGTGAATGTGGCCATTAATCTGCATTTCCTATAGGGTCTCTAAAGTACTAACCTCATTTCACCTAACTACAGGTTTACCAGCTCTTTATTTATATCCTGCCTTTATTACCTTTATAAACAACTCAAGGTGGTGAACATATTTAACAAACTTTCCTCCTCCTATTTTCCCCACAATAGCAAACCTGTGAGGTGAGTTGGGCTGACCCAAGTGAGTGACTGGCCCTAGGTCACCCAGTTGGATTTCATGGTTAAGGCACGAATATGTGTTAACATAAGGAACATGCTGTGGCACAAGTGGTTAAGATGCTGTGCTTGTCAGCCAGAAGGTCAGTGGCTCAAGTTTCAGTTCCAAGAGCCTCTGTGTAATGGGGTGAGCTCCCCTTGTCTGCTTAGCTCCTGCCAACCTAGCAGTTCAGAAGCATGTAAAAATGTAAGTAGGGAAATAGGTACCACCTTTGGTGGGAAAGGTAACAACATTCTCGGCATATAGTCATGCTGGCCACCTGACCACGGAAGCGTCTTCAGACATGCTGGCTCTTTGGCTAGGAAATGGAGATGAGCAGCCCCCTTATAGTCAGCCATGACTGGTCGGGGAAACCTTTACCTTTTATACACACACATTCACACATACATACATCATTCCATAGAATATCCAGAATGCTGTCCAGTTTGAGATTTTAAGCCCAGATTGTTAGAATCAATATGCAGCTATGTTGTTGTAATATATCTCTCTCTGACTCAGCTGTCCAACAACACTCAGCATCATAATCATGCAAATTAAATACAAATTTTTTAAAAAATTGCCCCCATTAAAATGATCTATTAATGCTGAAAGGCTCCTGTACTTAAGGGGAATGACTATAATTGCATGATCTTGCCATTGGCACATCTTAGACCTGGCAGATCTTGAAGATATTTACACCTCTGGGATTAATTTTATTGTAAGGAATTAACTTTTGGCAAAGCTCTCTTGCTACCAAGAGGAAAAAAATAACCCTGCAAACAGCTGCTTTTTAAAATAATTATAAAGTAGGGAGGGGAAAATGAAACTGAGCAAATGTTCAAACCCCCAAATAGTAAGAAATTTCTCCCTTCTTTGCTTTCATTTTCTCTCCCTGCCTTTCAAAATAACAACAGGATTAGCTAATTTAATTGGAATGTAAAATCTTATCCTGTCACTGCAGCTGAACTGTGAAGACACACAACTTTGAACACTGCATGCCATCACATCCACTCAGCCATGGCTACGGCTAGATTTGTGAATTCCTAGGTGTCTCTAGATTAATCAGTGAGGTTGAAAACAACTATTTACTGCCAAACCATGGATGGAATAGTCCCTACAATAGGAAAAATGGCAATGCATTCCCAGTAAAAAAGCCAGATATTAAAAGTAGGAATAGATAGGGTAGAAGTGGACCTTCTATCATTTTTATGGGGCTAAAGACCACAAAAGGGGATATCTTGCACAGTATGCTAAGCCTCACAAAATCAAATCAAGATTGACACAACCTTTAATTGGCCTCATCAAGCATGTTGTATGAACATTGGTTACCTTCACCATAAATAGGTGTAACCATATTTCCATACGATAGGAACAACAACCTAATTCATAAAACACATTGGTTTTGACTCATGTGGCGTGATCTGCAACCCTCTGGCTTGTACATGATAATTCATGGCTTAGTATGATTGCAACGAGAAGAGTGATCCAGAGTTGAAGAAACACAGTTTTAGAGTGTGGCATGAATTTAGTTAATGACTTATTAAGGAATAAGAGATTTAAAAAGCCTATGGAGATGTTTTAAACACTCAAATATGATACATTTTATTACTGAGGAAGATCAGTGGTTGGGGATCATACTTAACCTTTTGGGAGAGATCAGAGGTCAGAGTGGGTGGTGCAATGATTCCATGCTTTGCACATTTTATTAGTTCTTTTTTTTTAAATAATGTTAAACCTGCATTAGGCTTCAGTTATAAGTTTAATGTTTCCTGCCTCAACATGTGAAAGGTGATTTTTTTAACAAGATTCAGAAGGGGTTGGAGGGGACACAAAAAATGATTTAGGGCTGACTTCAGACCAACACCTGAGCTAGAAGGACAATTGGTATGGACTGTACATATGCAGAAACTTCTTCCAGTTACCTGCTATCCCAGAGAAATAAACCAAAGGATGCAAAGCAAAGAAGCAAGGGGACAATATTTAGAACAATGTCCACATCGCTTCATAGAGCACCTTTTTTTCAAGCTGGTATCCTTAATTTTTAAACATTTTTAATTTAATGTTTTCCACAGCATTTGCATAAGAGATCTGAGATCCTGTGCTTTAGAAAGAGTTAACTTTTCTTTCTTTTTTGCCCAAGCCATCAAGAAAACAGCACTGCAACATTGCTGGTCCTACTCACCATTACATGACTTGCCAGGCCTGATCTGCAACATTGCTGGCTGCTCTCCACCAAGCCCTCTTGCAACCTGCCTCCCCCACCCACCTGCCCTAAAGAGAAACTGAAGCAAAGTTGAGTAGAAATGCATGTTGGTCATGGAGCAAAGCAGAGAAGAAGGAAAGAAGGGAAGGATAAGATCACAGCCTCCAGTGTTTTCTTTATGGGAACATCCTGCGTGATATATGTCCTCACTTAGTGAAAGAACTGTGTCACTTGCAACATATTTTTAAAATGCTATGACTGTCAGAGGAAGGAAGGAAGGAAGGAAGCATTTATACAAAATGCAACAGAGATGAGTGGAGAATACCCTCCTCAGAGAGTTCCTTCCTCATCAATTCAATCAAGTTAGTCATGCAAATATTAAAAAAAGGAAGACTAGTCCAAACACTTATTTACATTACCAACTGCCTAACAATGCTACTTTGTCATCAACGTTGACCAAGGATTCAGAGATCAAGAAAAACTCATGGGTGACAAATTCCTTGCTTGTCTAACCATGCTTGGCCAATAAAGCATCTGAATCTGAATCTGACAACATAGATGAAACGGATGTTCTCTTGAAAGCAAGCACAGGTAGCAAAGCAGTTAAAGGACAACATTCTGGTCTAGGATATGTTCCACTGCCGTGGGGGCAAATGAGTACTGTCTTACTCCTAGCAGCAGCATCTTAGTAGAAATAAGCTTAGCATCTGCAGGTTTTTAAGGTTTTAACAATTCATGTTGGATGAAGCCTCTTCAGTTGCATCTTCACATTCCGCACTGCCTTTTGGCTTCCGGATGAATTATTCCCTCCCAAAAATGTCTTTAAAGAACTCCACATTTGCTTTATAATCTTCTCCTTGTACTAAATTTCTGCTAGAGCCAAGAGACAGAAGTCACACTTGGTTGGCTGTTTCATCTCAATGGTTGACTTCCACTTGGAAATATCGGAAGAGGTATCTGAGCATACAGGTACCCAAACCTGCCCTTGCCATTGAAATAGACAAAGTCAAGCAACTCTCACTTTGTTTCTAGGAGTGAGGGGTCATATTGATTCACAAGACAATTCCAAGGCTGTGTTTTTTTGAAGTACTTCCTTAGGTTACAGTTAAAGTGCTAGACTACCATCAGGAAGACCCAAGTTAAAGACTACCTTCAACTGTGGAAGCTCATAAGTTGGTTTTGGGCCAGACACACTTTCTCAGCCCAATATACCTCACAAGGTTGTTCGAATTATTTTTTGAATAATTTGTAGAACAGAAGAACTTTTTATGATTGCTTGGTGCT
>JANHZU010003928.1:47466-58527 GCA_032468055.1 Acrochordus granulatus
GTTAAGGTTGGAAACACTGGAAGGAGAAGGAGAATGTAAATCTGTTGGAAAGAAGAATTAGTGTTCACCCGCAGCTTAGAAACTTTAAAGTTTGTTCTGCTGCTCCTTCCTCCTCTGTACTTACAAACAAAATGGCCACTTGCCTTATTGGTTTACGGTGACCTTTTGTGATTAGTGATGGCCTCTTTTGGAATCATGTCTATGCAAAGAAATGATCAGCCACAAACAAGATGCTGCTAGGCCACAGGATGTAGAGCCTTTTCACATGTTTAACCATGTCCTTATCGAATGTGTCACCCTGAGATATTGTGGGAAGTTAATTCTGCTTACAGTATTACCCTGTTCCACATGGTGTAGTATTCCCACAACTAAGTACACATCTGCAGAGGACATTGATGCAAACGGGGCCAACAAAAGTGTGTTTTCCCTGAAAAAAGAGGTATATCATTTGAGATACAGCTCCAAGAAATTGTTGGCACCCGATTTCAATGGTTTATGAAACCAAAAGAGGACATTATCTCATGCTTAACTAGAGAAACGTCTTATGAACTTTATGAAATTAAATTTAGTTTGGTTTTAAATTTGATTTTGTTTGGTTCCCCCCACTACTTTTTGGAATGTGACCAAGAGTATTCTCTTGAAAACTTGGCACAGCCTTGTGCATCCATCAGCTGTTTTTGGGATGTGTATGTGTGCGCGTGGCTCTCAAGAAGCCCTACCTCATTTGCAACAAAATTTTGTAAAATTGCCACTGTAAGAGGCTTTGAAGATGTTTTGCTTTTTATCTCCATTCCTTCCAAGACAGAGGAGAGATGAAAAGTAAGGAACGGGTTTGTTCTCTGAAGCTCATCAGGCTTAATTTAAAGACAGGGAGCTGATGCCACTGCCTCTTTAAGGAAGAGTTTTTATTTACTGTTCGTAAATGTGCCAGACAAAGCAGGCCATTACTTATGCATTGCCTCACCACCACTACCACCACTACCCCGCCTTCCCATTCCTTGCACAGAAGGTGAAAATAATAGAATAAACATCATATACTTCATTATGATATCGGTTTACACTTCCAAGCATACCCAGAAAGAGGCCATTTCATCAAGCTAATTGCTTGAAAGTAAAAGAGAGAGAACTTTTAGCTATTAGTCTATTATGGGGCTTTTTTCTTAATCACAAATAGGGGGCCGTGGATCCCCAGGGAGGATATGTATTCTAATTTACAATTGAACTACAGATCCAAGCAATCAATCTTGGGTAGCACTTTTACAGTGTAATTGCTACAACATCACAAATAAGAGGGAGAGAGAGAGAAGGAGCAAACGTCAGTTCCAACTTGAGGTGGGGATGTTTACCAGGCATTGGTTTAGGATGGGGACGGAATGGGAGAAGGAGACACACATACACACGCAGACACACATACATCCACACACAACCCATAGACATGAATATGCAATGAGGGCTCATTAGTGCCCTTGTGTTGCCATGACGAATGGCATTATCCTCAGACCGATGCAGCCTAAACATGAATTTTATAACGACCCATTTATCATGGCTTGTCATGGGTTTCTCCATTGCTTCTCCCACCAGCTTTTGTACCTTTTCGGGTCTGGTTTCAGAATTCCCCTCCCACCTCTTTCTTCATGACTTCAGTTATGGGTTCTCTGTTCTGTTGGAAGAGCGGGTGCTTCAGTGGAAATGCTCACCACTAAGTTGGGCAGAATGCTTCCTGATAGAGGAATCCATTGAACAGATGGGCTTGGACAAATACTTCCAATTATATTTGGGATTTGTCAGTTCTGCTAAGGGGCCCGAGGAATACGTTTGGGCTACACTCCTCAAAATAGATGAAGCAGGATTAAAAAATGGGTGAGACCCTTCCAGAAACCAAATATATTCCTTTCATTAAATTGCAATCAGAATATTCAGATAAATATACTTAATTTTATTATTTCACTGTACTGAATGATTTTATTTTCTTAAATTCAACATTGGGGGCTGCTGGGAGGCTCTGAGATACAAAGTCTAAACTTTGGAGGAACTTATGCAACTCTGGGATGTATACTTTGGACTCAGCTGCAGTAACAGAAAACTTCAAAAACCTGAAGACTAAAATAGATTTTAGTTATACAACAGAAAGGAAGCAACATCTAATGGTTATATATGTACTGGGATTATTTTTAATACACTGAATTTTGGACTAGTCTGCAAAAATGACAATACAGAGTCCTGAGATTTGCTACCTATCAGCACTGATAGCATTGTGCTGGAAGGCATAGTTCTACATTGGTAAACCTGGTTACTTAACACACAAAATGAAAACCATCAACCAGGTATTAGGAAGGTTCTCTAGTGTCTTGGTAACTACATTTGGTCATCACACATTTGGATTACTACACTGTGTATCAAACAACTCTTGGAAAAAACAAAGCTGGTCCTGACTGTAGTAGACAGACCAATGGTAGGAAGAATCTGTTTGTGACATGGATATTCTCTTTCTTTTATTTTAATTGCATTGCACCTATTTAACAGCTTCTACTAGCTTGGTTGAGAGCCAGTTTTGTGTTGTGGTTAAGACATCAAGCTAGACCATGAGTTCTAGTGTCACCTTAGGCACAGAGCCAACTAGGTGATCATGGGACACACACTCAGAAGACCCTGGCAAGCCACTTTCTGAAATCTTGCCAAGAGAACTGCAAGGACACATCCAGGCAGTTGTCAGGATCATCACTGACTTGAAGGCACCCAAAGAACTCCCAACTACCTAGTTAGGTTCATTTCCCATCTCAAAAAGGTGCATGACTAATTTCCCCTAATTTCACCAGTGAAACTCAGTGCAAAGAGAAGGGATTGCAGAGGCTGCAAAATTAGATTCAAGATGTTATATATAGACCTTATACTGACAGATGCTTATCCCCAGTCTATGAGTTTTGTGCTAAGGTAAGTGTGGTTTGTACTAGCAGGATAATATGTTTTCAGCCTTTCTTTAAGTAACTATAGAAAACATGACACTAGACTGGAAAGGTTTCTGAATTGTTTCCAGAGCAGTGTACAACTTGAGGCCGTAGGTGCTCCCAAAAAGTTTGGACTTGGTCTTGAGGTCCAAATACCATATCACCAGAGATTTTAAATTTGGTTAAAAAGAAGCCATACCAACAAGATTTAAGTGAGGCCCCTGGGACCTTTGAAAGTTCTTACCAACTTGTTGTAGGGCTCAGTGTGAGAAAAGACAGAAATTGTTACATACAGGACTGCAGAGTACTTATATTAAATATACTTAGCGTTAATACAACGGAAAATGTAAGTGCAATGAAATAAAATTTAGTTTAACCATGATATCACCCACTATTTTTTTGCACATTTTCTGCTTCAGTTAAAAATACAGTAAGACTCATTTTTAAAACACCACCAGAACATACACGAAGAAGACTCTGCACTATAATTTTGTGTAAAGCTTAATGGAAATCCTTCCTTTCCTAAAATAACCAAAATCTTCTTGGGCAAGACCAAGAGAAGCTCAGTTTATTATCTCAGCTAAACAGGATATTTGAAAAGCTTCCAAGTTTTTTTTAAAATACATCTATATTTATACCTATACACTGGTGTGAAATGCTAGATGTTTTAGATGGTTACACCACAGCTTTTCATAGCATTTTTTTTAAATGTGCCACCAGAAGCTTTCAGATGTTGATCTGAGGAATGTTGTTGAAACATATAAACTGGAGCTATGGGTTGCAGTGGATGGAGGAAAGCAAAGAATGAACTCTCTGTAGATAATTCAATAAAGCCAATAGGGATGCTTTTACAACAAACAAATTGGAATAAAAAGAAAGGGATTTATTTTACATCTTATGCTGGCAAAATTGGCTAGTTAACTATGCACAGATTCATCTTTTGTCATCCTTAAAAATGTTGCAATCTTCTCTGTGTTTTTCCCTTTTTCTTTTTCCATTCTGCCTTGTCTCTTAGTTTGCCCTCAGCATTTGTTTTGGAGAGGCAAGTGAGGTGTAGAATATTAACTTGGCAAATAAGTAAATAAGAAACCTTGCTATCCTTATCGTGACTGCGGTGCTCTTAAAGAGAAAAAGCAATGTGGATTGCTTGATTGGATAGGACTAATGTTTTCCTAATGAAGAAGCCTAAACAAACTTTTGAAACAACTCAGCAAGCTTCTCTCTCTTTCTCTCAGTCTCTCTCTCTCTCTCCTCCTGTTGCTGTCTAAACTGACATCTTCAGTCATTAATGAGTTAATAAGAATCTCAGCTTCATCTGAGGAGAGATAAGGTGAAAGAAAGGAGTGCTTTGTACACATAATGACAGGTTCCCAGTTGTCTCCTAAGATGCCATGGGTCAGCCATGTTAAGAATGTGTGTGTCCAATCATCTCCTGATGTTTATCAGCCAGCCTAGAGCACAACCTGACACAGGCTAGTTGGGGAGTTACAATGAATAAAGAACAGACTCTGAGGCTCTGGGAGAGGGCAGGGGGAGTGAAGGAGTGTGGAATTGCCATATATACTAAAACACGATGACACAAGCAATCAGTACACCAATTACAAGACAAGTTATTGGATGAAGATGGTGCATACCTTCAGACAGACTTTGAAGAAGCAAATGGTGGTGGCAGTGCTCTCACCCCAATAAAAGGCTTGAGTGGCATGGCTAGATAAGTTTAGATCGGGCCTTTAATGGTTCTGCAGAAGTCCTCTTTCGACTTTCCCCTTCATCCCATTGTGCAGCCCATAACTCATGCAGGGATAATTATTGTTTTGTTGTAGGAAAGACTGGTCAATTTTTGAAGGAAGAAAGAATGACCGAGAGCATCTGCAACAGGGCATGCACACCTACATAGATTCCTTCTGCATGGAAGAAGGAAGTCTGTCATGTCTTCCATGGGATTTAATAGATGTGAGAAGCCATGAAGGTTCCAATAAGGGAGATTATCTTAATATTAATTCAAATTATCTTATCTTGGCCATCTTATCACTTGATAAATGTAGAGACACCATACTCCATTGATGTAAATTTCTCCATAATTCTCTTTTCCTTTGAAAAAAGTTCTAAGAGCATATTAAATGAAAACCGCAAAGAAAGCATGCAGGGGAATTAATCTACACAACGCAGTTGGAATTGAATTTCTCATCTATATTCCTAAACTGCACATATGTTCTCCTTAAGTGCTTTATGCCGTAAGTTGCTCTATTCATTTTATAGCAAATAAGGTAGTGTTTTTTTTTTAAATCCAAGTGCTTGGAAACTCTTTAATTTGAAAATTAACTTGTTGCCTAAAGGTAACACTTCACTGTTGACAAAATAATGGTAAGAGATTGACCTTTTCATGAATGGATTACAGGCGAGAAATAATATACTTTGTCACAGACATTAACTGTATTGGTTGAAAAACAAAACAAAAAGGGTATGTACAGAGCTTACATTGTCAGTGGCTTCCTTAAAAATATTAATTATGCCTGTTAAGAAACAACTTGATGCAGCTGAATTGGGTTTACAGCCCCAAAGATTGGCATCTCTTAAATTCCCAAGTTTATGGCTTCAGCTCAAATGTAACACTAAGAGCACTGAAGGGAGAAAGCCAGGATGAAAATGTGTTTTCTGCTGCTGAATTTGAACACCTCTCAGGGAAAGGATCACCAGTCTGGAATTCTTCTAAGGGGCAGAATAAACATTTAATTGGGGAAGTAGATCGTATTACTCACTTGGTCCCTGGTCATCTTGTAAAGACTTATCAGCTCTGTTCAGCTGTTCATTACATATATTTTCAGAATGGGAGGTACAGAGCTAGGCACATTCAGGGGATGGGAGCACATTTGGAATTTAAGGGGCATTTGTGAGCATGGGATGGTTACATGGGGAGCACAGGCAGTCACAAAGTGCACATCAGCACATAAATTAGAAAGGTGGCTTTAGGTATTTCACGGCCACTTTTTCAACTTTTTCAGAATGCTTCCTTCAACCCTTCCTTGCTTTCCTAACTAGGAAGGACCACTTCCAGACCAAGCAAAATGTTTTAAGTTCTAGGAATGCTTAGGGGGCATTTTGTGAATGAATAAATAAAAATATAATGCTAAAGCTGGCCCTTAGTTTGGCAGCATTCCAGCTTTTCATTGAGTGTTTTAATCAAAAGAATTATGAAAGAAAGAAAGAAAGAGAAAGAAAGAAAACCAAGCAAGCATAGGGCAGAACCTGGAAAATGCTGAGAAAGGTTTCTTGGATGTCTGTTCTACTGAGGCTTAAAGTGCTAATTTTTTTATGCTAAAATAATCCCTTGGACATCATTATATAGTTTGATACGACATGATGATATTGGTAGAGCGACCCAGGACAAATGTGTGATCAATGTGTGATGCAACAAAATCCCAATCTATTGGCCCATTGTCCATGCATGGCTCATTGTCTATGAATCCCTGCTTTGTATAGATCTTTTGGTGTGCTCCAGAATGGATTACAGTCTTCCACTATCCCTAGCTTGGTCTTTGTTCAAGGAATTTGTTGGGCTTTTCACTGCCTCCCTATGCCTTCATTTTTAACTTCATTACACCGCTGTGAAAATCATGAGCTTTGAAATATTATACCCATGTTGTACAAATAATTGAGTCAATGTCCAGCATGCTCCTCTTTCTTCCCTCCTTTTTTATGAACTTTTTTAGAAGTTCAGAGAAGTTGTATGTAGTGAATAAACCACATGGGTTGTGGCTTGTTATGCAGATGGATTCCACGTTTTCCTATCCTCCCCTTCCCCCTATATCCACTTTGAAATGTTTTGAATTAGAATAGCTTACTCAAGGTCACTGAAGGCATATGGTCCTGTTCAAAACTTTAAACAAAACATTAGTTTTTACAACCCTTTGTAATTTGGTATTGTATACAACATGGTCATCGATGGGCTCACTGTAATCTTTTTTCAGTGGGTGACAGAAATATGAGAAGCAAATTTATAAGCCATTTAGTGAAGCATTTAATCAATTTCATGCATAGGCAATAACTCCAATTGCTTTGCTTTATCAATCTTCCTTTTATTTTATTTTTTCCCCTCCTCCCATTCCCCACAGGAACGCTGTTGTCCCATTTCCAGATACTGAAAATTCAGAGCAGTTAAAAATGGCTTTGAAAAACAGTGGGTGGTGGAGTGCAACTTTCTTGGTGGTGATGTTAGGACTCCATGATTTAGGGAGATGGTTGAAGTGTTTCAGAAGAAAGGAAGGAACTTTTAAAAAAACCTTTGGTAAGATGTTGCACAGTCACAAACTGCAAAGTTATTCATTAAACACCCTTTGCCCAGAATGGCAGCCTTACACTGCACAGACTGCTGATTTGAACTCTCTGTGCAATGGTTGAACTGAATGTATAGGGAAGTGTGGAGCTCTGTGGATTAAACAGGAAAGAAATAGTTATATTGGAGTATTGAAGGAAGCTAAAAAGCTGAGATTCAGTTTCCATTCCAGGCTGGCTATAGCATAAGGGAAATGAGATAGCAGCCCCAGGCAGTAGATATGGGGGATCAGAAAAGGGACTGGCAGCAACAGCTGTCCTACATCTATTGTTCCTGAGCTCCTGAGCATGGAATGCAAAATAGATACAGGCTGGAAATAGAATGATTAATTAATCCTTCCAAAAAGAAAATCTCTCTGGATTCAATAGGACTAACATTCTATCTAGATAAATGGGATTGCAACTTTAGGTTGCAGACCTAAACTACCTATACAGGTAGTCCTTGACTTGCAACCATTCATTTAATGACCTCTTGAATGGCACTGAAGAAAGTGACTGCTGACTGGTCTTTGCACTTATAACCGTTGTAACATTCCCAGAGTCGTGTGATCATTATTTGTGACCTTCTTAGCCTGTTTCTGACTAGCAAACTCAATGGGGGATGCTGGATTCACTTAACTACAGTGTGATTCACCTAACTGCCAAGGCAAAAATGCTCATAAAATTGGGTGCAATTCACTTAACAACCACCTTGTTTAGCAATGGAAATTCTGTTCCCAATTGTGGTTGTACATTGAGGACCTCCTCTAGCATTTATTTACAGTGAGGTTCAGAAAAGTCACTTGGATTTGCATTTGAATAGACATGTCGAAAGCAGGATAAGGTTCTCCAGTTCTCCAGATGTTGTTGTTGAACATTTCTCAGTAGGTTCCAGCTATAAGAGCCAATGATAAGAGCCATGCCCAACTCACAATTGAATAGGTTCCAGAAGTCCATAGATTCCCTGGCTCTTTTGGAGAATTTGGTGTCCTCCAGATATGCCATGGCTATACTTCCCAGAATTCAAAGCCAAGCTCTGGACATGCTATCTGAGAATTCTGGAAATTGCAGTCCCAGCATTTATGGAGGAGACCTAATTTATGAAAGCTGATACATCCCCAAGTTTAACCTTTGACTGACTGCTTTCACAGATTGAAATTGTAATGTAGTTGATTTGTCTTTGGGATGAAACTACCAAATGGTGCTTTAAGTAAATACTGTGACTTGCATAATAAGTAAATCATGGTCAAAAGTTCTTGCTTAAAATGTTGCACAAACACATCTTGTCTTTATGATAGGAACCAAATAATTAAATAAATAAATCCACATTCTTCCCTCCCCTATACTCTCTTTTGAAAACATCACATTTTATACATGAAAAGAAGGTGGATGCATTCAACATTATCTTCTTGCCGTAAAACAGCACATAGTTCCAGCAATCAAAATTTACAAGTATAATAGATTTTGGCACATAACCTGTGTATTGCAAGAAATATTAACATATTAGTAGGTTTTTAGGGCACCATGGAGTGCTTCTTTACCCTTCTTCTTTTATCTGTATAGGGAAATGCCATTTAAAAAAACAAAGCAAAACAAAACACTGTATTTGTGGCTTTTATAATGTTGGAGTGGTTAATTTTCACAAATAAGTCTTTCCTACTTTTTTCCTATTCAGAAAGCCAAAACAGTATACCTTGGTATGCTTAAGCAAGGAAAAAAAGGAGAAGAAAAACTGTACACAGGGAAACTATTCCAATAATTAATGTATGTGCTATCTGAAGCAATTGACAGGCAGGTCATAAATGTTATGGCCCAGCTGTGTTTGATCTGTATCTGAAAGTGCTTAAAGGGACAAACAGGTAATTCCAGCTTCTCATGCAAGAAATGATCAGTGAGTTTTTCCCCATTCCAGTAGCTTGACAAATCATTTGAGTGCTTCAACTAAATTAAATTGGATAGCAGTATTCAAACTATTTCATTGTTCTGATGATTAAGTTAGGGCTATAAGATCTGAGGTGCAAAAATCCCGAGGACCTATAGATGACAGCAAAGAATGAGAGTTCTTGATAGAAGAGGATATCTGTAGTGCAGGGTTGAACTGTGAGGTTCTTGGCGCTCTCTGAGCTTGGTTGTTTTCTTGCAGAAGTTTCATTTCCAAACTAGGTAATATGATCAGTGCACACAGATAAGTTACTAGTTGGGCAATGAAATGTCCGCAAGAAAACAACCAAGCTCAGAGAGCACTAAGAACCTCATGGTTAGAGTTGTCTGTATCACTTGATTGCCATTCAGTGGTCATCCAGGTTACTCCAGCCATAATTTTGAGGAAATGTTTCTTCTGTTGTCCACTTTGACCAAGGCTGGTGGGAATTCAAGCATATAAGGAAGATCTACTTCTCATAATAATGATGATTCACACTCTAAGTTATTGTCAAAAGATACAGCTTCAATGCCCTGAGCTTTCAGGCTCCCCCTGGAGCCTATCTTCAGAGGATAAAAAACACCACAACAGACAACAAGAAAGAAATGAACCCAGGAGTCACAACCTTGCTACCATTGCAAAGACCCAGTTTTCCCATCCCTAGATAAATGGAAAGCCAGTTGGCTTAGATGAATTGGTTTCCAACCTTAACCTCATATAAGGAACCTCCAAAATTCTGTTGAATGAAGAAATTTGAAGCTTTTCTTCAGAATGGTGCTTTCTTTTTCTGAGCTTGCACCAAGTGAATGGGAAAGGGAACTCAACTCCTTAACTGAACATAAAGGAAAACCAGGGCAAAAAATATTTGGTTCTTCCACACCAGTCCTTTCCCAGACTTTGTGGCAATTTACTCTCCTAGTGTATAGAAAGAAAGGTAGGAATCGTATGAATTTGACTGGGAATGGTTTCATATTTTTCTATGCCAAAGTTTTACTCTTTTAGGGGGCACTTAAGATTTTTATGGAGGGAATTGGGATTTAATACATATTGCAAAGGCAGGGTAGTGTGAAGAATGAGATTGTGAAGACACTCAGTAGATATCTTTATGGTGGGATAGAAAATGTCATGATTGGGGACCAATAGTGGTTTCAGTGGATCTTATATTATTCTTTTAATAATGGGAACTTAGAAGATTTACCCTCATCTTTATTCCCTTCCTGCTTTTCTTAGAAGGCCCATAATCATCTTCAGGAAATAAAATTCATGGGGAGGAAATTTTGAGAAAAATAAACTGAAGTGAGGACCAACTTCAAAACAGTGAACTTAGTATCCACAGGAATTGCTGTGAACGGCCAAATCCACCACAGCCACCTTTATGTGTAAACATTATCAACACACTCTCAAATTTCCAAATGTGCTGACAAACTCAGTTAGAACCCATGTTCTATCCAACCATATCTTTGTCACTTTCTTCCAGATAGATATGCAACATTCACACAGCTCACACCCTTTTCGTTTTGCCTCCATTCAAGAGTTGCTGGTTGTACCTCTCTTGAAATATTCCCATGGCTTCACTATTGGATGAGAGTTCTGTCACTACAGGTGCAAGGAGAGCAACTTGCCTCCAGCATAATATGCTACTGGGCAATGTTAGCACCAAGTAGACATTTCAAGCATCAATGTCACTGTTTTCCAGGGGGCATCTATCGAAAACAAAAAACAACACACTGATTTCCTTTCTGAGGAAAACACATATTTCTTTCTTGGATCAAAAAGATACATCTGAGAGGTTTTCATTAAAAATAAATGTGTCTGTGAAGACTCTCACTCGTCCAGGGTAATTGCATCGCAACAAAGTTTGAAAAACAGGCATCTGGACTGGAT
>JANHZU010003928.1:63508-80586 GCA_032468055.1 Acrochordus granulatus
CTTGCCTCTTGCCACCACTGCCTTGAGTTTGAGGTATTTGTTTTAGAATGAAAAGGTTGTTAGTTTAGGGGTGGGTGAAGGAAGCCGCTTTTGATTATGGGGCGTAAGGAGACTCAAAACAAGTGGTTAGTGATACTTGCCATGTTACTTTTTCTTTGCCACAGGATGCCAGCTTGTTCTTTCAAATTAAGGCAATATGCTTATAGAGATGGGTCTTATTGGCTATACATCTTCCTCTTTCTCTGTTGTTGTTATCTGGCTCACATCAAGCTGAAATGAAGCCATTTCTTCTGACTGTGGCTGATTAAAAACAGAGTAAGCCTAGATCTCTAAGGAGGCCATAATGATTCTCCACAGACATAATGTCAATTCTGCACCTGCAGCTTTCAGCTCTCTCCCCTTTCCATTGTAAAAAGAAGCATCTGTTCCAGAGAAGTGTTATTTTTTTTAAAAAAAATCATCAATGGTTATCTTTCTGTTTGAATACACCTACTCCATTTGGGATATATTACAGACTGCTGTGAAAGCGATGAATTGGTCACTCCGGAAGGGCTTGGTTATAGGAGGTTTGTGAGGGTGGGGAGGGTGAAAAGGGCAGAATTCCTTTTAGCTGAGTGTTCTTTATCTCCACAAAAGTTGAAAACTTGAAGGCTCGCAGAATGCCATTTTCCCAGACCAGAGATTAGAAGAAAAGTATGATCAAAGTTGAAGAAGGAGAGAAGTTAGTGTCAAACCCTTCCCCCATGCCAGAGATGTCCAGAGTGAGACTCAGGAGCTTGAGATGGCCCCCAAAGCCTGGGAAGTGACCTTCAGGGATATTGAAAAATTGTTAAAATAAAATAAAGTTCAGCCTTAGAGCTGAGTTTGATTCCTAGAGAATTACATGGACTTGTCTATACAAGAAGTAGCTTACTACGCCTTCTCCTGAAATATTTTTAAAGAGCCATCAAATAGGGATGGCTCTCATTAGTAATTCAAAACTAAATAACCAGAGGTGCAGACTACATTAGGAAGCTGTAAACTAAAAATTGTTGCTAAATTATAATTTTCAATATGACATAAGAGGAAATATCACATGCATGAGTGAAGAAAACTCCTGTTAGTATATTTAATTTTCATTACATGTAAATATCAATGAAATCAAACCATTTTTCTAGCCCTAGACCTATCACTTTCTTTTAAATGTGCCAGCTGCACAGCATATCGCTTCCAAAAGGAGCTCCGGACCTAGAAAAGTTGTGGACATTTGCTCTCAAGCTTTTTGATCAAGTGCCCCCCAAGGTTCCTTCAAAGAAGAAGAATGATGACATGTAATAATTCCATTATGCCATTTTTTAAAAAAAACAACATGATGGTTGGATGACAGAGGAGGAGATGGAGATTTTGTGTTGGACTGCAGAATCACCAAATAGTACAGATAATAAATTTTTGAGAACTGTTGGGAATTATGCCTTTGAGGTGACTATTTTTGAAGCTTATTAAAGTGCAATTCTCATTTTAGATTCACTACGTCTCTAGAAAATATCATTTTATGAACATATTTTTGGACTATTTGGATTTAATTCAGACAATTATTTTGGAATATACAGAAATGGAAACATAACACCTTCTGCAACTCATTAAAAGGACTATGCCTCACTCCAAGATCTCAAGCGTTCTATATAGTCCCTGACACAATGAAGCTGTTTTAATGAGTTGTTGATAGATGCTGCATATGTGCTTTCACAACTTCCAAAACACCTCTTCCAAATATTATTGGAAGCATTGCAGCACCCTATTGAGTTTTTAATGTTGCTTGCCTGTACACTTTTTATTTCCCCATCCCAACAACCTTGCTTGTGGTATGATGGCTGCATAGACTGCTGTTCAGTCAGAAATGTATGTATTTGGAAGATAGGGTTTTCAATCCAGTACATTTCAAGGTAGGGCTGAGGTCCTTTTTGGGCATTTGGAGAACTTCTGCCAGTCAGGATATGCAATACTGAACTTCATGATCCAATGCCAAAGTCAATATAAGTTAGTTTCCTGTGAATGTGAAATTGAGCAATAACAGGGTTTCCTAATGGCCTGGGTGGAACTTTTATTTAAAGAAAATGGTCAGAAAAGCATGGTTAACTTTCTCTTACCATTTCTCTTTTTTCTAATTGCACTTTGGATCATGTCATATCTGGTGACCTCAGGTCATTTGAAAAAAGAAAGGAAACAGAAAAAATGTAAACCAGATAAGCAAAATTAAGACTAGCACTTGAGTGGGAGACCAAAAGAAACTTCTAGTATTATGGACATTTTTTGGGAAGTTGGAAAAAAAAATCCTGGGGGGAGATAATAGCAAACCAACTTCATATTGTTGTCAATAAAACTATTTGGAGATGTTCATGTAGCTATCACGAGTCGAGCTTGGTTTGAGGGAGACTATATGCAGTTTGCAGTCCTACGGTCATACTGTTTTAATTAATTAATTAACTTATTCAGTGTGAAAAAGCTGAATGGGCTGGCAGTGATTATCTGTTGAGTGCAGCTTATAGGATACCAGCCTTGTCAAAACTAATGGCAGCAGATCAGCTAAGGAAATATAGGCATCTCAGATTCTGCAGCCTATTTCAACTTATGGTAAGATGGGTCCTACATAATGTTTGTGTGTGTGTATGAGAGAGAGAGAAAGATAGTGAGAGAATCCATTTCAAGGTTGCTCACTCCTCAAGCTAAAACAGCCTGTGGTCCTCATTAAAGAGGATCCATTCAAATGCGGAAAACCATCTATCCAATCAAGAAAACCCAGAGATGTCAAGATGGAATAACAAGTGAACCAAAACAGGAAGGGAACAACCTGGTTCAGACATAATCATATGTGTAACCATCAGGCTCTCCACAAGGTGTTGGAAAAGATGGCACTCTTTTCAAGCTGAGGGCTACAATTGACTTTTGAATATTATGAAGAACGGGGGAAGTACTCTTCCTGCAATAGGCAGGACTAGAAGAAGGAGGAGAGCAGCTCTAGGACTGGTACTTAAATTGAGTTAATTTATGTTGAAGTTTAATGAAAAATAAATTTGATTAATTAAATACAGTTCATACAGTTATTCCTCATGTATTTAATCATTTCTCTGGTCACAATTCAATGGAAGGTCTTGGAACAGCTCCACAAGGCATTTCCAAGAGTTTTCAAGGCTCAAGTACTGACTCTCAGATTGTGCACTTTTGTTCCAAACATTTCAAATTATAAAGGAAAGAAGGGAAGTGTTTTTTTCTTTCTTTCAGTCTTCTGGGTCATCTCTTCCACTGCCTCTCTTCTCTGCATGCTTTCTCATTGTCACATTTCATCTGTTGTCGTTGTTTAACAGTGGGAGAAAAAGTCTTTTCTAAAGAGGGAAAAAAGAAAATCCATAATCATGCTGGGAGATTCCATTACATCACAGAGAATGATGTAATTCTACACAGCCTCCTGGGTCCTTGGGAGAAAGCAAAGAAAAGGTGTGCTCTTCCCCCTCATTCACCCTTCCTTCTCCCTTCATTTCCTTCAAGCAGGTGTGTGGCTGATAAAATTTAAGGTATCAAATGCTGACCCTGAATTGTTTGTTGTGGGAATGCAAGGAGCAGAAGAAAAAAAAGAACACCTGTGAAGCGGATTCTTTATGTGCAATGATGGCCTACTCTGTGGTTAGGTGATTATTCACTTTCACTGAGCAGCTTACAGAATAAGATGAATTTATATAAAAGGAGCCGAGCTCTTTTCAAAGGTACGAGGCACAACTTTGCAAACGCATGTTTGAAGGCAACCAATTGTCCAGCAGCTGTTACAAGTCCAAGCACTTATAATTGGGGGTTTTGGGGAGTGGGTGGGCAGGCAACGGTATTAGGCAATGCTTTCCTGCATGATTGCTCTGCTTTGAATTTTCTTCCATTTGTAAAGGAGGAAAGTGACCTGAAAATGATATAAATGGCAAGTAGCCCAAGCTCCAACTGGAATTCAGGCCAAGTGGAAAAAAAAAAAGCTCAAATTACCATTCTGGGGATTTCTTATTTCTTTTCACTGTGTGCACTGCAAACACGTACATGGGCTCAACCCTTGTGGAATCCATCATATTTGATGTCTCCTTCTAGAATGATAGGATGATGATGCAATCATTAACTATGGTTAACTAACATAACCATACTATGTTATGTCATCCTCATTATGAAAAGTTTGATTACAATGATGGCAATGTAGTTTAATACGGATCATGGGTCTTCTGAAGATGTCAAGTGAAAGCAGAAAGCTTTGGGGCCTCCTTGCAATGAACATTGGGAAAAGAGGAAATAAAAACCGTCAGGGTGCTAAACTGAATAAGGGGACCAAAGAATGTAAAGGCTGGAAGGAAATTATAGGTGTCTATAATTAATATGCCTTGTCTGTCTGTCTATCATATCTTCCATCGCCCATTGCCCAGCCTGTGTGCTAAAATTGATTTGTCAGATTTTTCTGCTTGATTTTATGTATTTCCACCTCTTGGAATTGCCTAACAAAACTGATTCAGTTGCTTTTTTATGTTACTAATCAGATCTTCTACATTTGCTGACATCTGAGTGACATTTACTAGTGATCTGTGAGGACACATGGAACATTAAAAATAAGTTTTTAAACCAAATATTCTCGGCACTCAGGATTATAGAAGGAGACTCATTTCATTTATTCTCTTTAGATTGAGAAGCTGAATGCATCAGGTGATACAGCCCTGTATAAAATCCTTCTTTCTAATAGTATTGGTTGGGTCTCCTGCCCTGCCACATCTAAGACTTATGACAAATGTAAATCAGTTGATAACATTTATCCTTGGAAATAATCTCATACACATCCTTTTGACAGAAGGGTCAGGGCAGCTAATGACAGTAACGATGGCAAAATGCAATTTAGCCAATTACTTTAATTAAATTTCAAACTATGTAATGTCTTCCCATTTATATAGTCAGCTAACAGGAGGAAAAGCCGTCCGGCTTCGTCAGCCTCCATTTAAGTACGCGAAATGTGGCCGTGCGATCCGTCTTGAAGCATCATCCTTTCAGCTCCTCTCTGAATACTAAAGACAATTATGTGTTTTTAGCAAATGCAGCTTATTCTTCAGCAAGAAAAGTTTGATTTTTCATCTCCCTTCTCAATGTTCTTTTATAAGAAAGAAGTTTTCCAGCCTCTTTTAACATATACTGCCTTCAAAGATCATAATATGATATTTACAGACCAGGTAACATTTGATACTACCAGAGTAAAAGGGGCGTAGTACATGTCTCCATTCCAATGAATCATTTTTAATTATATTGTTTGAAGTTGGAGTAAATGGGGAGGGTGCTAAGTGAGAGAGCAACTTAATGCTGTCTCATCAAAGACTTGCTGCAAGGAGATATTTGATGAGCAGGAATTAGAGAGCTTGGAACAGTGGGTTAGAGCCACCTTAACAGAAGGCCATGTATGGCAGGGAGACATTGATAACCAGTGTATGGTGACATGACCCTGTAAAAGCTGCAGCTTATGTACTGGCACCAGGTATTAGAATGCAGATATGTAATGGTGGCATATGAACGATGCCATGTGATTGTGTCATCAATATGGCGTTACAGTGGTCTTCTGTGGATCCAAGATGATAGAATGCTATGTCATAGTGGGACCAGAAGAAAGAATATGGATTGTGGTGGAAGGTAGTCCAGAGTCCCAGGAGAGACTGACTCTTTCCCAGGGAGCAAAGAGACAGCAGATCTTGGAATCTTTGGTCAGCAGGAAGATGGCGAAACTGGACCCCACCTAGTAATTCACAGAATATATCTAATAGTTATGCAGGTAAATTGCATTAGTCTGGCAAGATTTCTGTCTATAGGTGAACACGATGAATTACTGATAACTAACTCCACGTGTCAGTCTTGGTTCCTTGGGCTTGACAGAGGTAAGATATAAGACATCTCTTCCTGCTTCTTATGCACCCCAATTCTCATGCATGCACTCCCTGAAACCTTTTTTGCCATTCTCACCCTGAAGCCAATTGCTAAAACCTGGGGGTCATATTATAAACCCTTTAAGAAGCTTAAAAACAAACCAACCAATCCAAAAGTATTCTCTCCCTCGCAGTCAGGAAAAAGTAGATAATCTTGCCACTAGCTCCTCAAATCTTTTCATACATTTTAAATGTGTCTCTTCATACCAAAAGGGTGTCCAGCACCTGCTTAAAATAAAGCATTTTTTTAGTGATTTAGCCGTCCTATCATAAAGAACACGAGAAGACATGAATTAAAAGTTACATATGCCATAGGAGGCACATCAACCAGATTGTCTATAATTTGCTTTCAGGAGGCACTTCACACTGTGGAAGCTAAATATTTTGCATCACTAGAGTACAGAGCCAGTTTCATATTGTTCAGAAGTGGAAATGACATTATTCACCTCGCTGGGGTATTTTGTGTCCCCTTTGGTCCAGTAGCAAAGCTTTCACAGTCCTAGTAATTAAGATGTATATCAAGAAATGAATCTTCTCCTTCCTTCTTGCACCATCCCCTTCCTCCTCCTTTCTGCTTAGGTGAGATAAAACTTATCCATCTTTAAACCATCTCCCGATTTGCCAATCTTCTGAAGGAAGGAAAGTTTTCCTGCACATATAAATAGGGAAGTATTTCCATCATATGTTTTCCCACACTGAAGCTATGGAAATTATTCACAAAAAACAAGTTCACCGAGAGGGAAGTTTTTCTGCTGGAGGTATTGAAAGTTTCTGGGCTTCCTGTGGCTCAAGTTGGCTGTTGGCAGAATTGAGCTGCAATAAGGTTGCTTTGAAGGTGGGGAAAGGGGAAAGCATTACTGGAGGCTTTCTGGAGTCAAACAGAGGCTGGATAGCCATTTGTCAAAGATGCTTTAATTTGAATTCCTGCTCTGAGCAGGGGGTGGGCTCAATGGCCTCAACAGCCCTTCCTAAGTGTAGAATCTGAGGATCCTCTAAAAAGGACTTTTCTCTGTGCCGCAGTTGGGAGAGTGCTGTGTGATCAAGGACTGTATTTCATATTAAGGAGTCATTTAGAAAGACTCAGTAAGTGGGGAATAATCCAAACTGGACAGGATCATGGCACTTAGATTTCTTATTTATTAACTCCTTTTTGTAGGGTGTATTAGAGAGAACTGCTGGGGTGGAGTAATGATTGAGTCTCTGTAAGTTATTTTACTGTAATTTACAGCCTGTCTTTATGATTTGTTTTTTTTAAATTGTTCTCTACTTCTATAAGTGTAAGCCTCCTACAATCTTTTGGAGTCAGGAGTCCTCTAAATTGGATAAATCATAATAATTATTACTTACAGTTTTTCTTTAGCTTATTCAAGCCTATTATATTATTTCCATTATAGTCCCAAAGGATTAGCCTTTATTTATGGTTACTAATATTCATATCCTGATTTTCAAGGATAAGAATCCAAGATGGCTTGCAAGGAACATAAACAATTGCAAATACAAAACACATGGAAGGTTATCTGAAACCAAAGAAAGAATCATTTGGGAGCTTTCCTGTATGACACTTGGTAGTAATGGCTTAACTCAAATAGAAGGAGAAAGATTCATCTAAACAGGGTAGTAGGGTTTCATTACTGAGAATTTGTTCCCTCTCAGCTGGAGTTAAAGAGGACTCTACATAACTGGGAGAAACCTGCAGATTTGAAGTTATGCAGTCATGTTCCAAGGGAATTTATTAATTATCAGTGACTCCTTGGATTCTCATTTCAAAATGATAGAAGAAGAGATGCAGTGGCGCCGATGACATGTACAACCAACAATGGTTATTCTTTCTAATGGACCAGAATGTTCCAGCTGCAACAGTACATGGCAGATTCCTTCATTTATTTGGTTAATTATTGCATTTAAATTGGGCTCTATTTATGAAGGTCAAGGCATGTCAGGCCCAAAGAACACATGGAGTTATTTCTGAGTAGTTCTGTTATTGTTGTTTGCTTACAAACAGAATCTTGCCATATTAAAGCAATTATCTGCCGTAACTACAAATGTATAGTAGTCTATGAGTTGCTAGGGAGGGTCTGAATCTCTCTTCCTTCCCATCAGACACTCCAAGCTCTCCTTCTCTTTCTCCTGTAACTCCTGACTACATTCTGCCACATAGCCTCCCCTAATTTTATCTCCACAACAACCCTGGATTGTAGGTGACTAAGAAAGGATGACTTGCCCAAAGTCAGCCAATGAGCTCTGTGTTTGAGGCTATAGCCTGAGTATCTCTGTTCCTGTCCCGCTCTTTCTCCCCTTTTCACATTCACCACTACCCTCTTCTCTTATAAACGTTACATTAAAGTCCTTGATGGAAAAGGATAGTTGTGATTGATAGCCCTTGTCTATTTCTAGTCCCTTTCAGATTTGCCTGTGTCCATTCTATCCCATTGTCTGTGATTTAAGGAAAAATAAAAGATGTAGAAACAGGGTATAACATACTAATGTTATCCCAGAAAGCATCTTCAATGCTACTCACTGTCCTTTTTCACACAAAAAAAATTCAGAGACACAGTCAAGTAGAAACAAATGCAGCTTTCCATCTTTTGCTGTTTACTTCCTGAACTAAAAACTCATTCACACACCCCTTCATCCTTACCCAACTCAGGGTCTAGCTAGAGATGAGCACCCCCCCCAAATCCAGCTGGGATTTTTTTTTTAGTGTAGCCCATAGAATTGCATTCCATATGATGGCTTCTAAGGATTATTTATACCATACATTTTTTAAACCTTTCAACAAGGCTTAAAACTAGCAGGATGTAGCCTCTTGGCACTTTGTCACACTTCCTGGTGTTTTTGTGTCAGGGTGCTATTGCTTCATCCAGTTCACATGGGAACCATCTGTTATTGGGAATCATCTTCTCTATGTCTTCTTCAGACACTTCATTCATCTGGTACATGTTGCATAAGCTAAAATCTTATGTGTGTAGTCCTACCCTAAACAGGTGGTTCAGGAATTCGAAGAAAAAATATATATATATATATATATATATATAGAGAGAGAGAGAGATTAATTTTTGTTTCCAGAAATTTGACTGGGAATTTCAGAAAATCACTTGCACTCATTCTGGGAAGAAGAAAACACTGGAGCAGGCAAGATTAACCCTTCCTTCAAATAGGTTTCCTTTCCAGGGACAGAATAGTCCAGTACAAACATTGATTGGAAATGCTTCCTTCAGGGCAAAAACACTGAAAACCATCTCATTATGCGATGCATATCTTGGATATTTTCTTCCTTTCCACCCTCTTTCCCTTCTGCCTGGAATCTCTGTAGCTTTGATGAATTCTTGGGCACCATGATGGTATCTCCAGTGTGTTTCCCTGTTTCTTGACAACACTATAAATTTTGTTCAGAAGGTGAAGTCAGAGGGTGCAATTAACTCCCAAAGTGGTACAAAGCAATCGCTTCATGATACCGGCCCACAGCGCTTAGCACTTAACTCAGAGATGCTGATAAGGCCTATCAACCTGGGGTTGTGTTTAATGTTCGTTCCTGCGTATGTACCAAACATACAACCCAGCGGTCACTGTGTTAACACTCCCCAATATCTATTACAATTAGTTTTTGATTAAGAGAGCTCGGTTGCCTTTTGAAGACTTTTTATGTTGTGTCAACTGGCCAGTGATGGAGTGAGACGAACAGACACCTCCCAGTAACAAGGCATCTTGTAAAAGGTTTCAAGTGAACTGTTTTATCATCCTAATGGAAAGCAGATGACTGTACTCCCTCTTTAATTCCAACTATTTACTGAAGAGCCTTGTTTCTGAATTACTTAAAGATTTATTCAAGAACACTATCCTTGTGCATTAAGGAGCAGTAATAGAAAGCCTATTTTGAGATGCTCGGGGAAGGGAAAAGCTTTTAAAAGGGGGCTGCGAAAATGTCATTTTGCATGTTGGGCTTGAAGTTTTATTGGCATTTATCTACCCATTTGTTTGTATATATCTCTTCCGAAATTGCCGTTCCTTTCTTAACAAGGTGGAACTGTTGGCTATTTATTCAGTATAGCCCAAGTCCTGTACTTCGTTTGAAAAGTCAGGATTCTGCAGTTTCATCCATGTTGGACTGTGTTCCTTGCTTGTTCAGCTTCCTCCAGCTGCAGAGAAGGAAAAGGGTTATTCAGAGCATGGAAAACTCCACTGGAAGTCTTTTGCCGCTCTTCCAGCTTCAGAGTCTGTTTTTTTTTTTTAAATATTACACAAGTCCTTTCAAGCAGATCAGCAACCTTGTGACTTAGAATCTTCTCCTTCCACACAAAGGAAAAATGAAGCAAAAATGCTCGAGACTCTGCTTGATTCTAATGTTATGTTTGTGTGTTGCGGGTTTCAGCTTAGGGAAATCACAGGGAACTCTAAAATGCGTGAGAGAGTAGAGTAAAGCACACCATCCAGAAGGGTTATCAAGAAAAGATTTCCAGGTTGCAGAAGTCAGCAGACAAAATTCAGATTTTTTTTAGAGAGAACCATTGAATAAATGAATGAAAGAATGAATGAATGAATGAATTTAAAAAGCCAATATGGTATGGTGAAGGTAGAACCACTGAGATCCACTTTCAGGTTGTCATTTGGCCACAGAAGCTCATTTGATTTCTGGCCAGTCATCCTTTCTCTGCCTTTTTTTTCTTTTTACAAGAGATACAAAAGAGAATTGGCCATCATCTATTCGTATATTTATATATTCATGTATCTATTCATATTCATATGCTTATTCTCTTTGTTTTTAAAAGAAGGCAAGGATAATAAATGCAAGAAATAGATACATCCTGTGAGCTGGGAACTGAACAGTGGCACTGTTTGAGTAGAGAAATAGGTACCACCTTTGGTGGGAAAAGGTAACAGCATTCCATGTGCTTTGGCATGTAGTCATGCTGGTCACATGGCCATGGAAGCATGGAAACAAAATGCACATCGCCCCCTAGTGTCGGACACAACTGGTAAGGGAAACCTTTAGCTTTTTACTGTCTGAGTGGCTGAAACTGTTCTTTATTTCAGCTGTACTTGGGTAGATCAGAAAGTGAAGTTGGAAACATTTACTGGCCAAGCATTCCATTGAGATACATGATCTTTCCTTAGCTGTCATCTGATCTCTCCATCATATCCAGATAGCCTCAAAACTTATTATGCCCCATGGGTTCTTACCTGCTTTATCTCACATCACTACTGTTGTTCTGGTGAATTCCTCAATTCCTGAACATCAGAATTTAATAACAGAAAATTAAATCTTATCTGCCATACCAGAACTTTTCAGAACTCTGCAGTAGTAGCCTTTTGAAATGTGTGAGCAGGGAAATTGGATTTTTCTCTTAACACAGTCCAGGGATTCCCCCTTAGAAGCTATAATTGTGTTGCTATTAAAAAACAAAAAATAAAAAGGGAATGGATTTCTTTAGGAGGATAAGGAAGCTGGAGACCAGAGGTCCTGTAATGGAATGTACAGCTGATGGAGAAGTGTGGCTGGAGGGGAAAGTCAGTAATAGCACTGCAGCTTTCCAGGAAGGAGGAAGCACATTCCAGAGAGTGGCCCAAGACAAGAGACTACGCAGTCCTGAACTGAATGGTGGGGGGAAGGACAATAAGATCTCACTTGTTGCCTCTAGGGATTCAGCACGTTAGACCCAGTGAACAAATTACATTGGTCACTGAGTATCATGATGCAACTCTGACCATTATAATTTCGTACATATACATGGAAAGGATGGAGCTTGCATCTTAATGGAATAACACTTGCTTTGTTACTTTGATCAAAGTAGCAGATCCTGTGGAAGCCTTTGCAAAGGCAAATATAGGGGTAGTTGTACAGAGGGATACAGGATGTATGACCAAATCTTTGCCACTTCATCACACATAAGTGCATAAATGAAACACTCTACTCATGAGTATTTTGTCCAACTCTTTTCTGCTTAGGAAAAAAAAAACAAGGAAAGCAATTCCTCTTTTATCAAATGGAATGAAAACAAACTACAGGAGTATTCTGTCTGGAATTAATATTTCATTCTCGAGGAAATTGTCATTATTTAAAATCATTGTGGTGCCAATCTTTTTTTCCCAAAGATGTATCTCCCAATTGCAGTAGGGATTAAAAAATTCAAGATGGCTACCATCGCATCCATATGATGAATACCTTGCCCTTTTTCATATAAATAAGGGGTAGGCTTTAATTGCATAGTTATTGTTGCCATCTTGTGTTTTTCTATTTGTTTGGATACCCCCCTGCTGATGCCCCTGGTACCTCACCTTCACTGACTACCAACCAGCTCCTATTGCAGGGTTATTTTAGAACTATTTTGTCAGCTGTCTGGATCTTGTCTCCAAGAAGACTGTAAGATCTACCTCTGGGATTTTCCAAATTTCAGGAGGCCAAAGAAGAGTGAGAAATGATTCTTGTTTAACCAGCCCAACTCCTGATTGATTCCTAAGGTGTTTTTTTTTAAAAAAATCATAGCCCCTGGCCTTTCCCAAAAGGGCACCTATCATTATTTCCTTATGCTTTGTCCAAATTGCCAGCTTCTCACTTGTGTTAATTATTAATGTGACCTGTTTATGTATCCATTACCCAGCTAACCATTAATATTTGTTTACACAGAGATGACCTTTGCAATGGAGTGCCTATGCCAGGGCTCTTGATCTGTAAACGTCAAACATTTTTTAAATAGTTAAAATGCTCCCTGGGCATTCTGATGGGCTAAGCAACAAGATTATTCACTAGCAGGATAGGACATCCCAAATTTTAACACTTTTAACTTGCAGCGTGTTAAAAGTATAGGTCTAAAATCTGATTTTCAACACAAAAGGCGCTGAAAAGTGAATAAGGCATGGTGGGGAAAATAGAAATGGATGAAATCAATTCCTCTACAGTTTTCTCCCCTCTTTTTTTTTTCCTATTGTCTTTTCAAAACACTCCAAAGACCATGACCCAGTACTTGAGACACAGCACATTTGCTCAAAAAGTCAGTGTGGTGCATTTCCATAAGTCTGGACAATTTCTCTCCCATTAGCCAGTCACTCTCCATTAACCTTATGGTGAAAAGGCTTTCCTGCTCCTTACTTCTCCAGGCAAAATATTAGGCACCTCTCTTGCTGAAGGTTGGAAATGCAGATTTTTGCAACATATAGAGGTATATCACGGGGAAAGTGGATGAAGAAAGATGACTGGCAAACCACGTGATGAAACATTTTGCTTATCGTCCTCATCTTCATTATATCGTTGAGCCAGCTTTTGACTCCTGGCGACTGCTTGGACAAATGGCTGCAGTTTTCTTGACCATTTCTTAGTCTGCCATACGCTCCTTCCCAGGGATGAGAGAGAATGACTGGCTCAAGGTCACCCAGTTGTCTTTGTACCGAACATGGGACCTGAACTCACAGTCTCCTGGTTTCTAATCCAGCACCTTCATCACTAGACCGAACTGGCTGAAGATACATCAAGTCCCTGCAGTTTTCTAGGTGGAATTTTCAGAACTAGTTTGACATTGCACCCTTCCTAGGGCTGAGAGAAAGTCATGCAGCTGGCTTTATTTCCAAGGCAGGACTAGAACTCATGGTCTCCTGGTTCCTAGCCTGTTGCCTGCACCACCACACCAAACTGGCTGTCCATCAGCATTAAGGCATTATGTCTTTTGTTTGTTTGCTTGCTTTTGAGTCTAATGCATAGTAAAGACAGGCGATTTTAGCCAATGGCAAGAAAGCTCTACTTTTTGTATATGCTGGGTTAAAGCTCTGTGCAACTCCTGGAATCCTTCTTCAATTACTACTATTATTGGCTGTGGACCATTCCCATCTGGATGGAGGGGCATGGGGTCCAGTGGTTAAGATGCCGGGCTTCTCAGCTGGAAGGTTGGCAGCCCGAGTTCAAGGCCCAAGTGCCTCAATGTAATGCCCCAGTTCCTGCCAACCTAGCAATTCAAAAGCATGTCAAAATGCAAATAGATAAATAAGTATCACCTTGGGTGGGAAACAGTGTTCTGTGTGCCTCAGCGTATAGTCATGCTGGCCACATGACTACGGAAGCCTCTTTGGACTCCCTCAGCTGTGAATCAGAGACGAGTACTGCTCTCTAGACTTGGACAGGACTGAAAGGGGATAACTTTAACTTTTGCCTCTAAATTAGGGGCTGAAAACCATTCACCAATTACCCCATCTTTCTAAGGCATTGTTGGAAATCCAGAAGTTATCATTTTTATTGGCACAGTTTTAGGGATGGGGGCCCCCACCTTCCTACACAATTTCTGAGCAATTTTCATTCTTTCTGACCAAATATTTTTTCCCAAAGAGAATAAAAATTAGTGCCTCTCCTCTGAAGGGATGAAAGATAGGATATTCACACCCATAAGTCTACTCTACGTAGGATAATTCCACCAAAACCTTTTCCTCTTCTGAAACAATTTCTAAAGCAAATCCTAACATGATTTGATGATGAGAGCTGGTTGTTTATTTGCTGGCAATAAATCCTGTCTTTTGCTCACATCAGGATATGTGCACCCAAACTAAGTGAAGAATTTGTCTCTGTTCTAGAAGCTTGCTTTCCACTGAAGCACATTTCCATTTCTATCACACATTCCTGGACCATTATACGGGACAGTTATACAATACTTCAAGCATATAAATGCTTTAGGGTTCTTTGTACAGAGAGATAACTCAGCTTGTCTTCCTCAGTGAGCTAGGCAATAAATAGAAATCTTGGCCTAGAAGGGAGACAATCTGACTTAGTTAGATCTTCCGGTGTCCCAGAAAAGACAAGTGGGTTGAATTACCATGCCACTGCTACATAAAGATTGTCAAATTAAATACAAAAACCTATGTTTAAAAAGAACACAGTGATGAAACATGTGAAAAGCTGAGAAAAGCTATGGCTGAGACTCTGACCTCAAGGTAAAGCTCTGTGAAAGATTGGGGGGGCGGAAATGTGCCTCGGCAGCATGTGTATCCAAGCTTCCGAGGACAGACCAGAGAGGGTGAGAGGTGAGTGGAGGTTAATATAGATTTACAAACTTTCTGGAATAAGTGTCCTCGAAGGTGCTAGAATTCACATTTCATTTTCCACTACACCACTCACTCCATGGATATTGTGATACTTGTTACATTTTCTTGTGTTTCAGATATAACACCAACGATCCTTAGCAAAAATGGATAAATTTCGGGGAGTGGAGCCCCATCTCTACATCATAGAGGCAACTGTATATATATATATTGGATGCCTGCCTCTGGTAAAGGTTTGCTGTTTCTCCAGTCTGGTGCCCTTCAGATGCATCGGTGAAAGAAGTCATTGTGTTTGCTCCATCCAACTCCAACTTGGTGCAGGAATGCAAATGTGAGTATCTTCATCAGGTGGCTATCTAGGTTCTGCTTTTAAATTATGGGGAGTTCTCTATTTGCTTTGTTCTCAGATTCCACTGTCAAGCTGATAGGATATTTTCCTCAGTATTCACCTGGAATTTGCTTCTCTGCAGCTTAGGTCCATAAATCTTTGTCCTGCATTCAGGAATGTGTCCATTATTCCATATTCTGGCACTTCGTCTCTTTTCATGATTTTGCAGAAGTTACACAGTTTTCATTTTAAGAGCTAGACCACTTTCTTCTTGACTACGTGTCAGTCTCTATGTGGCATAAGAGATGGGGAAAATTTACTCTGTTTGTCTGTCTGTCTATCTATCTATTTTTAACATCTATATCTTTTTATCATGTGTCATGACCATTTAGCTATCTATGATCTATCATATTTCTTAATCATCTATCTCTTTCTCTCATCTATCTGTCTGTCTATCAACTATCTATCATCTCTATCATCTATTATGATCTATCTATCATCCATCTTTATCAACTATCAATCTTTATCATTATCTATCTATCCATCTATCATCAATCATCTCTTTATTATCTCTATTTATCATCTATATCTATCAAATCTCTCTCTCGCTATCTAGCTATCATCTACCTACCTACCTACCTACCTCTCCTCTCATTTGCTGCAAGAGAGTCCTGAATTTAAGAGCTCCCATTTCTGACCCCCTGTTTCCTGACTTTCTCTGAACTTGGTTAGAGATAAATAAAAGGAATTTCATGAGAGGTTGTGAAGGGTTATGAAAGGTATCAGAAGGGTAAATTTGGCTGTGAATTGGGCCATCACATATAATGAATTCTTCTACAAGGGTCCATCTTTGTGGCATTGTGATGGACAGAGTTGAGAGAAGGTTTGTACATCCTTTTCTTTACATACTTCATCTCTCTCTGTGTCCTATGAGATAGAGATCTAATTATATTTTTTGCTCCTCTTTTCACCCCACCCTCTTTGTCTTTAAAAGTCATTGTCTGTTTCCCTCACTATTTTGAAAACACCTCAAAGTAAGCTATAGATCATGTTGAGGTCAAAGAAAAAAAATTACAAAGAAGAATATCCAACCAACAGCAGTCTATGTAACAATGACAGCTCTCATTTATTATCTGGAAGTCATGTGAGTTTTACAGCCACCTATCATCATCAATGGAAAAACGAGGCTACCAACCCGACAAGGAAGAGTCCTCCACACTGGTGTAATAATCAATTTATGGTCAAGGCTGCTGACTTTGGAAGCATGAGGAGGAGAAAAGCAAGAATTGATATCCTATCTCAAAGTCAGCTTGACTTTATGAGCAGAAAAGGCTGTGGCTAGGAAAGTGTCAAGCAGTGTTTCTCAACCTTGGCAACTTTAAGATATGTGGACTTCAACTCCTAGAAGTCCTTAGCCACCACTTTGGGGAATTTTGGGAGTTGAGATCCACACTTCTTAAAGCTGACAAAGTTGTGAAACACTGGTATAAAATCACCAACCTATTCAGAAGTGACAGTTCCAGTTGGCCCTCCTCACCAACAAAGGGGGATAAATAAAAAGGAGGCAGGACCTTCTGGCTTTTCTTTGGACACTTCAAGCTATTTTTTTAAGTGGAGACAGACTAGCACAAGCGATATAACAGGTGGGCATTTCTTTAAGTTTGGAGGAAGCAATCTGCAGTTCTAGGATTTGATGTCAATTTTTTTTGCAGTTTGATGAGGCCTTTATCAAGGGTTCATTGAGAACATTTGGAAGCAAAGCAACCAATTATGGTGGC
>JANHZU010003929.1:53534-68212 GCA_032468055.1 Acrochordus granulatus
GGACTACTGTAATGCGCTCTACATGGGGCTTCCTTTGAAGAGTATCCGGAGATTGCAGCTGGTGCAGAGTGCGGCTGTGCGGATGATTTTAGGGGCCAAGAGATCGGCCAACATAACACCTTTGTTCTTCGAGCTGCACTGGTTACCAGTTTGCTTCTGGGTACAATTCAAGTGCTAACATTGACCTTCAAAGCCCTTCATGGGACCAGGCTATCTGAGGAACAGTGTCACCCCGATAGGGAGTTCCCGACCCACCAGAAGCAGCAGAGGAGTCCTTCTCCGGTTCCCGTCGGCTAAGGAATTGTGGCTGGCGGGATCTAGGAGAAGAGCCTTCTCTGCGGTGGCTCCTGCCCTGTGTAACATCTCGCCCCTCGAGCTGAGGGCTGCTCCCTCCCTGACGGCCTTCCGGAAGGGCCTTAAGACCTGGCTGTGCGAGATGGCCTGGGGCTCCAGGGGGGCTCATCATCAGCGTGGAGGTGGCTGATAGATTCTTAGCCACCTTCACCCCCCTTTTTATGTATGAAATTTTTTTTAGTTCACTTCACTAGTCTGCCGGAGGTTTTTTTGTTTTAATGGTTTTTATTTTATTTTTTAACTATTTTTAATTGTTTTAATATTGTTAGCTGCCGAGAGTCTTCGGATTTCAGCAGCATATAAATTTAATAAATAAACAAACTATATGGCAGTTTCTGGCATCCCACAGTAAAGCCATGTGAACCCACAATAAACAAATGTCAAGCCATAGAAATTGTAATTATAAGTACATGAAATAAATTAACTCTTATTTTAAATTTATTTAATTTATATGCCGCTGAAATCCAAAGACTCTCAGCGGCTAACAACACTTAAAAGAATAATTAAAAATACTTAAAAATAAAATAAAACCATTAAAACAAAACTTAAATCATTAGATTATGACAGAGAGAAGGCAAGCAAGCTTATTAGAATAATTTAACGCTTTTCCATCAGTAGTTATACTCTCAGACTGAATCTGAGGGAGAAACAAGTATACGAATCATCAATTTTTTGGTTTCTTCATTACTTCAGCTACTTCTGTTCCAGTGAGTTACAAGAACTTTGCAACTAGCAATAAGTGTTATAATTGATGTTACTCCATTCCTGAACACTTTAGAAAATTGACTATAACTTCTTGTCTTTGTAAGCCCTGTTCAAGTAAGTTTGTAATTTGAATACTTCTATATAAAATGTGATCTAGCTATTAATAAATCAATTAGTGTATGAACAAAATTCTAACCCGTCCTGCATATGTGCATACATGTATATATGCTCATATTCTCAGAGACATACAGACACTGATGGGACTAAATTTGATTTATATGCAAGATCTGTGAATTCCAGTGATAGAAATATGTGGCATGTTTTCTCATTGAACAGACTGACTTATATAAAGATTATGCATAAAACTGCTATCCAAAAATGCAAAGAACGGTTTTAGAGCCCTTGTTACAAAAACAGTATGCAGGATTCCAAGTTTACCATAATATGTTCTGGAATGAGGATAAACAAAGCAATACCAGTTAATTACAGTCCAAAGATAGAATGTGAGTTCATTGCAGATATTTACATTAGTGCTGTGTCTATTTCCATCTATAACCTTCGTCCCATCAGATTTGAGAAACACAGTACTCAAGGACATATTTGAAAACATGTTGTTCCATATTGTTCAAACAGTTGAACTCCTATTATGAATTACTATCTCAATTCAAAATTAGGATTAATGAGCAGGTCCCTAATAGCTGGAAAACATTTGAAATATTAATTTTAGGGACTACAAAAGTTCTTTAAAACTAAAAAACATACTTACTGACAATCTCATATGAAATATCTGAGGGTTATCTCTGAGTAACCCTGCAGAAGATTTGCATTTGTGCATATTTTTATTTCTATTTATTGATTTATTAGGTTTATATCCTGCATTTCACGAAGAGGTTCATGCATTTGGAAAATAATAATACACCATCAGCATTGACAAAATTATCATCAGTCAATTGTAAAAGGCAGCTTTATTTGGAAGAGCTTATATCCTGTGACGATACCTTTAATACCATCAAACAACAACTGTCTAACCCAGGTCCTTGGGAAGGACCCGACATGCAGATAAAAATGCCAAATCCAGTCTAAACATCTGTCTGGCTGTGTGATGAGCCAAAATATTAATAATTTATGATTGCATTACATGTTATATATAAAGCACTTAATATTATGAAAATGTTTTGAACCTCATGGGAGCCTCCTGATGAAAGAGGGGTAACTTATGTGACTGTTTGCGAAGGGCTGTGCTTGGCTTTTCTTCCAAATTATTTCTGTTATTTTGTTACAGATGTAAATGATGTTTACGTCTGTACACATGCATGATAAGGATTCTGGCAGTGTCAAGAATGTGGAGTAATGTTGCTGCAGCCCCATCAACATGATCTTTACTAGCTGCTGGTGGTTTCTTCCTCACAAATGGTAACTCACCAAATCTTTCAGTATGTTTATGCAGGGTATGGCTCCAGAGTTGTTATTTTGTGAACGTGCAATTGCTAATAAAATTTCCACAACTTTTTCACAGCAAAAAAAGAGTTTTCTGGTATTCAACACGTTGTGATACATAGTCTACTCCAAGATGCCAGAAACAAAACAGGCTCCAGAGTAACCCAAGAAACAGGTAGGGTTATGTAATGAGATTTATTGCCATGGAGCAAACATTCTTACATTTTATTAGCTCATCAAGATACACTCCTATTGCCTTATTTGACACCATAGTATATAAAAGCTAAACTGATTAGTGCATTTGTAAAAATAATGAATATATCACCAGAATAAACCTTTTCTGTATCAGAGGCAAGAAGATATGGGGGAGGTTTTAGTTAATCAGGGATGATTCTAAATCTGAGTACATAAACTTGTGCAAGTCTTAATCTGTTTCAGCCAGAAAACAATCAGTTTCAACTAGTAATTATATTACCAGCTAATTTCTAATAATTTCTAGTAATTAATTAGCTAATTACTAATTTCTAGTAATGGAGCTTTTCTGAAAGTAGGCTGTTTGCTCAGCAGACATTGGTCTAAAGGAGAATCTAGTTTCTTTTCCAACCAGGGAGATTTCTAACATGGGGGGGTGAGTATTCATGTTCAACATGAAATATCTGGAGAATTATATACATTTCTTTGCACTGCGGACAAAGACTTGTTTCTAATTATCTTCCTCTTCCGAAAGAAATGCTGTATATCTATTCCACATTTCCTTTTGCCAAAGAAAACATGCATCTTAAGGAATTAAAACAGAGGTTATTCTTATGGACAGACACAGCAGAAATATATAGAACTCATAGGAAAAACATGGTCCTCAATACACTATTGAATGATCAATTCATGGCTAAGATCTACCTGAACCCATCCATCTGATGTAGATAGTTCTGCTAGGAAAAAAAAACTTTATTCTAAATTGATTCCAAAAGCAAAGTGAGAAGCATATTTTATTTGTATCCTGCTTTATTATATTTTTTTGTAAACAACTCAAGGTGACAAACATATTTAACACACCTTCCTCTTCCTATTTTCCCCACAACAGCAACCCTGTGAGGTGAGTGAGGCATAGAGTGACTGGCCCAAGTTCACCCCAATTGGCTTTCATGGCTAAGGCAGGATTAGAATTTAGGATCTCCTGATTGCTGGTCTGTTACCTTAACCACTAGACCAAACTGGCTACATACCTCTACAACTAGCAAGTGATTTAAGGCTGTAGCATAAATTAAAAACCTCTATCCAAGCAAGATCATTCAAAGCCTTTTTACTGGCATCCTGAATTTACATCTCTTTATTTTCTTGATTGTTTTTAAATACTCTCTATCAAAATAGTCCAGACACCAAATAGAAAACAGTGCTTTAACTATTCCAATCCACAACATGGTCATTAGTTGGAGAAAAACTAATATTTTATTGAGAAACGAGATACAATTTTTACCATGCTTCTGAAAATAGGATACTGATTTTTGAGTACAAAGCTTAAGGTCAGCCTCTGATCAAAGAATCTCTAGAAGGTGAACAGAATTTGGATATCTATTATTTGGCAGAGTGAACAGTAAAAGATGAATTCTCTGCAGAAAATTATATTTCTTATAGGCTCAGTATGCGTATTTCTTTCACACAAAAATAACTGAAACTGACACCATGTAAGAACAAGCAAAGAACACACAGCAGTGATCCAAACACTTTTTAAATTATTAATAAAAGTACATTTTATTGACAAATATATGGATCCAAATAGACTACAGTGAATTACAGGAAGATTTTTCCTTAAGTACTGTTAAAGCTAAGCTTGTATTCAGTGTAAAAACTGAGAGGTAATAACACAATACCTGAAAAAAAATCAATACATTTAAATAATTTGCATTCATACAGTGCTGTGTTCTGATCGAGACTAGAAAAGAGCAATTCCATAAACTATCATAAAAATTCATCCATATACTTTTCTATAGTTAAACATTTTACAGCTTAAATATAAATATATTTCCATGATCAATATATTAAAATATTGTAAAAATAATATTTAAGCTTAATGTTAGTGTTTTTAAAAAAGTATTCAAATTACAATTCAATCAGCTATAAAATGGAGCATCTGTATGAGCTGCTGCAAATGTTGCAGACATCACATGGAAAAAAATATGAAATGTTAGCTTTGGAAGGCTCACATACAAATAAATTTTATTGTGTTTCAAAATTCTGAAAACTCACAAAACTCATAATAGCAAAATTCATAAGGCAACATGGACTTTAGCGCTTTGGATTTTATCCACACCAATGTATATATACTCCAATAAAAGTACTCACAATCCTTGCTCCCAACAAAACTAAAAGAACAAGCATATTTTGTTTGTTACAGTGAACATAATCCAAAGCAAGAAATGCAACTGGGAAGAACCAATTCAGAAACCAGACATTACAGCTTTCCTTGTTCTACAATGAACTAACTGAATTAGGCAATTATTTTCCCAAACTCTTAACCAGCATAGTCAACAGGTGGAAGTGTTGGTGAAAGCTGTGCTATCTTTATCAATTTATTCTTCATCCTCCAAAAATCTACTCCTGTTACCTTGTTCTATCCCGTGCACAACTTCTAACTGGATTATGTCAGTTCTTTATCATATTATTTGTTGAAATCCATTCAACAGGTCCATCCATCTCCTTAGAACAGGCAGATTAGGCTTATAGGCATTTCTGTATGGCTTTTATATTTGTAGTACTACTATAACATTCTATAATCCAAAATTCCAATGTGCAGACTCTTTACATTCATTATTACCTTAAATGTCTTGTTTTTAAGAAAACACAAATACTGGATGAAAAATCCAGTTTCATGATGAATGAGATTCTTTAAAGGCCTTCTTAACAGAAAGACTTGAAATTCAGTGCAAGCTATTGGTATTGGTGAGGAAGATCAAGATGAGAACCCTATGAAAAAATTTACAAACACTTCTAGTTTATTGACATCTTATAGAGTCCACTGCTTCTTGTACTGTGTAATAAATTACCATGAAGTTACACACCATTAGAAAATACACAAGAAGTAGAGTTCAACTAGAAAGGTTGAGATGAACTTGGAACTATTTGTTTTATGAAAATAACACAATGTTAGAAATTCTAAAGAGGATGATCAGAACAAATAAGATTTGTGATAATCTTTAGTCCTTGTTTCTCAAACTCAAAATTAAAACAAGTGACAAGTTCAAACTACTTTTAAAAACATAATATTCTACTTAGTAAGATCGGCTTTATCAAAGATATAATAAAAGAATGACCCTCCCAGTCTAGGCTGTTTTCCAAGGCTGATAAACATTTGACACCATTACTTCTTAACAATGAAGTATACAAGCTCCAATAGATCTTTCTTGGTATTTTCAACATCTTAGTTTTTCCTGTGACTGCTCAACAATCACTTTTCAGGGATAGGAAGATTAAACTCTCATTTATCGAGGAGGGTAAAAAATAGAACAGGCTCTTGCTAGCGGAAAAAAATGTTCATTTTGTTTAATCCTGCTTCTGTAGTATTATCTTCCATGCTGTCTCAGCAGGTTTGTACACACTGATAATAAAAAAGTAATTTCTCTTCCTGTGGCAGAAGAACCTAATCAAAAATAAGGCTGTTGTATCCCAACTCCCTCCCCCAATGTCTACAGAAAATATGTCAGTGTTTCTCAAGCATAGAGATCATTCTATATTAAAACATAACTATTCATCTTTAACCAGAATACAAAGAAAAGGAAATAATGTGCCCCCCTGAAACCAATTTTATTCCAGTAACTGGATGGAAGTATGTTTCAATTGACTGTATGTAACTGAAAGCAAGCATTACATCAATCACCACTTAGATCAACATACTCATCATCTCTCCTGGCCAAATCTTCTTCACCTTCCAAGTCTTTCCAAATGCTGGTAGGCAAAACTGGTTTAAGAGAATGTCTCTGAAGCAAAGCAAAGGGAAATAATGATGACAAACGAGCAGGATTTCTTATAAAAGAGGAAGCTCCTGTGTCATCATCAGAGTCAGCTTCATGATGTCTTTCATCCATTTTCTTCTGCAAACCCTGTACATCTTCCATTACATCTAAGACTTGTGTTGCAGTGGCAACTGTGCCTCCACCAGGGAGCTGAGCTTCAGGAATCCATCGTAAATACCTCTGAGCCCACACTTTGATTTCTGGTCCTTCTAGACGTGGCAGGAGGAGTCCATGAAGATCAACAGGTTTATTATGCCAACTGTCATAGAATTCTCTGGAATTATTCTGAAGTTCATCAGAAGAAGTTATCAACTTGCTGATCCTTTTGCCCAAGAGATTTTTAATTAATTGGTCTGTTTCTTCCTTAAAAAATCCTCTTCTGGGAGGAGGTTTTGCTTGTGTCAGGGGCAAAGAGAGTTGCCGCTGATGCTTTAAAAGAAAATAAATTCAGAAGACAAAATAAGTTCTAGCTTGGTTTCTGAGAAAAGCCAGTTTGGTCTAGTGATAAAGGAAACAGACTAGAAACCGGGAGGTTGTGAGTACTAGTCTCTCATTAGCCATGAAAGCCAGCTGAGTGACCAGGGGCCAGTCACTCTCTTTCAGTCCAATCCACCTCACAGAGTTGTTGTATAGAATGTAAGAAAAGGAAGGTGTGCTAAATATGTTTGCCGTCTTGAATTATTTATAAAATAATAAAGATGGGATAAAAACAAAAAAAGTGGACAAAAGAACTAAATCTGAATCATGATGATATCCCAAGTTAGAAAAAATGCACAGAAATTTCAGTCATTATTCTTCTTACTTCTTGCAAGGGAACCTCATGACAATTTTTTATATATTCAAATGTCAGTATTTATAGTTATTTTAATTCACATATTCCAGCTAATTGAACAGTAGGTAGCATATTAAATAATGATTAAACAATAGAAATATTCAAATACCTTGAATCGTGAAGCTTTCTTCTGACTTCTGTCTATTTTTGGCTTCTCTGCATAAAGAGGGTTGTTAAGCAAAGCTTGAGCTTCATGTTCAAACTGCACAGACCAATCCCAAACTGAAAGAAAACTAAGTTTGTTGCCTTCTGTATTAAGACTTCCTCCATACTGTTAAAAAAGCAAGTTTGTAATTAATTTAGGAATACATGTTCTCCAATATGCATTGCTACAGTGAAATTTTTAACAGAATGGAATGTCTTACTTCAAAATTGTCAAACCCATTAACCATCAGTTAGTCATCAAACAGTGCCAGTTTGCTATAGTGGTTAAGATGCTGGCCTAGAAATCAGAAGACAGTGAATTCTAGTCCTGCCTTAGGCATGAAAGCTGCCTGGGTAACTTTGGACCAGCTCTCATGACCTTTGGATGCTGCAACCAAATCATAAGAGAGAAATGATTTCCAAATGCTCAAATTTTGTTCAAATGACTGTGGAAGCACTGCAATAGCCAAAACTCCAAGGTCTCTTCCTTAAGCACAATAGTAATTTCAAATAGTGACTGAACAAATGGTTGGTGAATGGATGTAATTCAAGAATGTCCTATATTGTACTAGCGTTTGCAGATGTTAACAACTTCAACTTTCACCATAAACATTCCTTATATATTTCTTCATAAGTACATAAAATAATTTACGGGACACATAACAGCCAATTGTTACCTCTCATCTATACTTCCATCAAATAATGTTCTTAATGTTTTCAGCAACCAGTTCCAGGTTTATGTCAAACACTTCATAATTCAAGCTTACTCATTTTTTATCATACACTTTCCCAAATTAACATACGACATTTCTCACGTTCTATGATGACCTGCTGAAAAATAAAAATCTTATATGTTATACCCTCTGTGCTAAATTTTGCCCAATGTCACCATTTGTTCCCTTTGAATCAAGAGTTCTTTCAACTCCTTCCTAAGAAGCTAGGCCTCTGAAGTTGTACTCTCTCACTGTCTTTCCATGTGTATAGTAGACAATAAAGACATTATTCCAACTCTAAAATGCAATTGTTTTGTACATGTTAACCAAACTGCACAGCCACTCCATAAATCATACCATATTTTAAAAAAATTATCCAGTTGAATTATTTACATTTGTAGCATTACTATTTAAAAAAAGTCTTGCAGTATTTACGGCTTCATTTTCATTTATTTGTTCTTGGACACTAATAGTTATAGCAATCACTATAATGGGCATATTTGTACCCTCATTCAAACTTTGGACTCTATGAGGAAGTACAGAATATTGTTTAAAGGAATCTCTTTTTGAGCCCTAGATGTGGCCCTAATCTGGGCCTATGGTTAGATGCTAGGCTCCCCAGAATTGAGGCTCCAGCTCAGGATGAATATGTTGTATTGTTAAGCTAGGTTTGCACTGTCAACATTTTATTACTATATTAGGTAACATCAGCAGCAAAGGAAATGGGGGAAATGAGGGGGATTGGGGTAGTTGTTCATTTATATGAGAATGAAGTCTTTGGGATGGCTAGAATTTGGCAAACAATATCCGCTCTGCTAAAACTTACTTTAGCTACTTTGGGGCTGCTACCATTACCTTAAAGGGCTAATTATAGATCATGATAATAGTTAAATATTAATAAATTATGTATTATTTGAATTTCTTTGTTTCTTGATTTGGAGAAAATTAAGAATGCTATCAGACAATGGCCAGAAGATGGGGAGTTTCAGAATTAGTTGAGCCAAAATATAAAAATTAATCATCTCAAGAAACAGAGGCCCTTTGCAAAATGCTCTTTTGCACATACTTAAAATGTAGGTGGGCTTTTCTCAAAGCCTATTATAATTCCTGATCAAAAATATTAGAGGGCAGATTTACTAAAACCCAATGCTTTAACGAACTATTATAAAGCTTATGTGCATGTGGGAAAAATAAAACTGAGTTTATTGAGCATATTTTTTAATTTTATTCTGATTCAATACAACTGCTGTTTCTGTCTTTACTTAAGAATCTCTCTAGGCATTCAGATAATTATTTTTTTCAATTTTTCTTTTCCCACCTGAATAATTATTTACATAATTTATACACATTTATATAATTTGTAATTTATTAAACTTGTGTGCTGCCCAACTCTTCAGTGATTCTGAGCAACTCACAACAGTCAAAGAAAGAAATTACAATGAAAGGGTGAATTTGGGCCAGTCATTCTCTCTCAATCCAACTCACCTCACGGGGTTGTTGGGGGGAAAACAGGAGAAGGAAGGAATCTTATGTGTGTTTGCAGCTTTGAATTATTCATAAAAATAAAAGTGAGAAATAAAAAAGATGGCAAGTACGATGAAATGAAGGGTCTCACTCTCCGTTGCCAAAGGCCTGGGTGAAGAGCTCTTCTAAACAATAGCAGAGCAGGACCCACCCAGATCTCAGTGGTAGAGGAATGTTATTGCAGAGGGCAGGTATTTCTACAGAGGAGCATTTCTGGGATCCTGAAAGATGACATGATTTAATTAAAGGAACCCAGAGCATGCCAACCCTGCAGCTGGGCAAATATTATTAGCCTGGCAATTATTATGAGAAACATGCAGTCCCTCAAATAACCAGGCCCTGTTGCAGATGTCTTTAAACAGATAGAGGTCCTAAAGTCATTCGCTTGGTGGAAAAATTTTGGGAAGTATTTGTAAGAGTGTGGCTGTTGAGATCACTACTGATAAAGCTAATTAATGTTAATAATGTACAGATTATATTGAAAGGATATTTACATTGCACATTGTGGTATTTTATTTAATTCTGGCGTAAGCCCATAATAAACTTCATTCTAATATTCACTCAATTATACTTGTTAATATGTCACTATCATTCCCATACAAATCATGGTCCTACTACTACTATTCTTTCATTTCTGTTTCATACCAAATCATTTAATCACTTTTATATTTAATTCTATTCATTCAATTGAAGAGTTCTCATTGAGCCCTTTTTACCCATTTCCAAAATAATTTATTTTCATGAAAATACTATTGGTTAAGCAAAATAACAGTTATTATCTTAACTGTCTCACCGTAGTGGTGTCTCTCTGATGTTGAGAACTGAAGAAGAAGGTGCTAAATATGGGGATGTAAAGGCTGTCAGACAGAACAGTAAGATATGTTTCTGTAAATTCAAATGCTGGTTGATATTGCTGAAGTAATTGCCAAACACAGTCCAAGAATAGCAAGAAAACTGGAGCCTATAAAAGTAAGGAAACTACAGTAATACAAGAAACAGTAAACTGAGTAATTGATGTATTACATTCAAGAAGATGACAATAAGGCTTCTATCATATAATGTCTATCCTGATTTTTTAAAAGAAGAAAGTAACATAATTACTAAAAAATTGAAAAAAACTACTTCCACCAAATTAATTTCACTTTTCCCCTTCTTTTCATGCTGGCCCTTAAAACAACATTTTAAAATAGGTTTTAGTTACATGCCAAGATATGGCAGCACTGATCATAAATCTGACATTTGAGCTTTTTGGTATAGTTTGCTTGGATGCTATCTCAAGCATCATCACAGAACAAAATGCTCATAAGTTATAATTGCTCCACAGCTGCATTTTCTAAGTTTTAGTAAACTGCATTTACTACATTGCATTTATATGAAGGCAAGTAGCACAGCTATCCTTATTTTTCTATTATCACTTCTTGCCACATTAAGGGGTCATTGTTCTAGCCAGAAATCTAAGTTAGGGGAAGGGTTTTAATGTTCTAGGGTTTGTAGGCATAGCTGGAATCCCTAAATTTTAGAAGCAGCCAATTAGGCCATCCAATCCAATCCAATCTCTTAGTCAGTGTAGAAATGGAAATTAAAGATCTCTAACAAAGGGCTCCCTAATCTTCTAACACCTCCTCCCTGAATAATTGGTGGGTTTGTTTAAAAAATCCCCTAATGAGAATCTCCCTGTAATTTGCATTCATTATTCCTTTTATGTTGTTTCAGATCTGAACAATACTCCACCATATTCCTGGGGGGAATGTTGTCTGGATTCCCGGGAGGAAGAGGCTGCTTCCCAGAAGGCAAAAAGGCAGTGGATCTTAGAATCCCTGGTAAGCAAGAAGAGGGCTAAGATGGTCACTCCCTAGCAGTTCACACAGTATATCTATAGTTATACAATAGTTGCCTTAGTTTGGCAAGATTCTGTTAATAGGTGAACAACAATAAATAAGTTATTCAGAAGTAACTCTATGTATTGTTCTTTGTTCTCTGGACCTGACAATTCCTCATCACTCACCCACTATTCTAGAAGACTACAACCTTTAGGGCTCTTTTGTTCTTTTCACTGCTACCTTCACAATCACCTTCACTGCCTTTCCGAGCCTGTTCAATTAATCTGAATCCGTTAAATGTAACACATAAAACTAGACACATAGTCAAGGTGGGGTCTGAGCAGTGACAAATAAAGTGGAGCTATTATTCCCCATTATTTGGAAACTATATTGCCAATGATGTAGCATAAAACCACTTGTTTTTTGCATCACATTGGTCAAAACTTTCAATCAAAAGTATTCCAATATTTATTTTCACAAGGACTATTACTTGATTCTTCACTTGTACATCTGATTTATGCCCTAAGTGAAGAACTCTGTATTGTCTCTCTTAAATTTAATTTCTTTACAATATATTCTTCTAAACCATTAAATTTTAAATTATATTTTTAACTTTTACAATATTAGCTGTCCCCTCCAATTCTAAATCATTTGCCAATCTGATAGCATTTTCTCATCTTTTCATTCAGATCATCATAAAAGCATTTCAGAGTAAAAAGCCCTGGACTGAATCTTGTGGCATCCCACTCGGTACCTCTATTTTCTGTGATGAGAAACTATAGATGAGCACCTTTGAGCATGACTTAACTGTCATGCCATTCAGTCTACATTTAACTAGCTTGTCAATCAAAATGTCATGGGTATTTTGCTGAAATCATGGTATATGATCCACAGTAAGCCTAAGTTCTGAGAAAGAAATTCCTGAACCTAAACTGACAGAATGCAATCTAGCAGAACATGTTCTTGATAAATTCAAGTTGACTTCTGATAATTAATTCTGGATGGAGATAGTAATGAACCATTTCAGGGAAGGACAGCTTGGAAATCTGGTGCCAGTCTTTACTTGAGGTCCCCTCACTCTTAGCTCATGAGTCACGCATATGAATGTGTCCAGCCAGATTTTGTCTACTGCATTATTTCAACCCAGAAAACCATGGGCTTGTCCCAGGTCATCTCTGACCCCACTCCTGCAGCTGGCTGCATGAGAGCTGGCCTTTAACTCACAACAGATGAGACATGATCTGGTTCTGAGAACCTTTTCCGTAGGTGTTTTGTTGGTGGTGGATCGCTTTCTTGTGTCAACAGGGCTACTTCTGGAACATGGAGGCAGCCAGGGCACTGCAAAAGATTGCTCCTGAGCAAGTGCTCCTTGCCTATAAATCCTGGATAGCTATGTAGCTTTATGAGTTGCTCTACAAAACAAACTGAACAAGTGCCTGAAGTAATACTAGCAAAGAATGAGATGTGCGTGTGATTACACATGGATACGAGTTCAAATCCTAAACTATTGACAATAATTGTGGTAAAGCAGAATTATTGCACACTTATTGCATTTAAAGAATGTCACTCAGCTATACTATTTAGATATCCTAGAGCCTCTTAGAGAAGAAAGGGCAAGAAAAACCAATTAGAGGTTGGGAGGTTTTTGAATTTCTGGATCTTGAGGAATTGGGTAAAATTCTCTGTGTTCTAGCTCTGGCACTTTTGGACAACAATCCTGCTGCATCTGGCTGGTTAACAACCAGAGAAAGAAATGGAAGTTGGAGCCACAGAATAATTAATGCTTCTTTGAGGAAAGAGTGATTTCAGCAATTCAGAAAGAGGTACCGGTTTATCCACTTGTCACAAGCCATCCTTGAACAAATGGTACTCGATAACCATCTTCCTAACTTTTATTTACACAAACAACTCTAAGAAATATGCCTGATATAATACTTCTTATTCAATTTAAGGCCAAGACTGCTGGTCTTCTGAAAGTGTTTAAATTTTTTTTTAATTTAAAAAAACATTTATTGAAATGTTACAGAATAAAGTATGAATAGTTTAATTTATATCAGCTGCATTTGGGGTTGTCTACCACACATGAACTGCTTTTGCTGTGTATCTCTGAAAGTCAAAGACTTAGTGTGATCATGGCTGAGAAAGCTTTGCTTGCCTTTTTTGTTCCCTAAAATATTTTTGTTACTGTACAAAAAATAAACTCACTTGAGCCCCTGACATATCTATGGGCAAGCTATCTACTGAGGAAAAGTTTCACCATTTCCAGTTTCATGATTCTCAGTTGACTTCCCTAGACATATTTTTGCTCAGAACATCTTTGTAGAACTTTGGTGTCCCCTAGTTATACCTCTTCTTTATCACTCTGCCGCAGATGGTTACACCGATCCAAGAAAGCATGTCCTCCCATGATCCATTCTTTCTGAATAAGGCTCTGGAATCCCAGCTTTGTTCTACAGTATGAATCCATCATAATTTGAACTAGACAGGTGATCACACAACAGAGATCAGAAGCATTCTCCTCTAAAAATAAAAAAAATATTTAACAATATTTTATAATAATATAGAAATAGAACTATTTCAGATGTTAGAAAAGATTTTCGGATTTCGGCAGCATACAAATTTAATAATTTATGGGCACTTTAAATAAAGCACTTTTTTTTACAATCCCTTTCAAGCAAATGATGTCTACTGAGTGGGATGTTAGCACTCTTAATATGTTTACTAAGCATCCTGGCTCTATGCCATTCAATTCAAATCAAGATCAAAATTAATACAGAGCAGTAACTGATTAATAGTCATATAAACCAAAAGAATATATTCCAAAAGTAGCATGCATTAAATCAATATTTCGTAGTGATCAAAGCAAAGAATGTCATTGGGAATTACATCAGCATGAGACAGCATGAACACAAAGTGGAATAACCTATAGTTAGGTTAAGCATGTGGTACAAAATATAATACTGGACCAAGTTTCAGGACTCTAGGAAAACCAACATAATATCCAAAAGCAAGCCTTTATAAGTATCAAAGCCAGTAACTGGGTTCACACATCACATTAAACATGATTTTAATAATGACCTAAATCAGTCAAATCAACTGAGTTCACAGAGTACTACTAAGCCAAAACTAAACAAACCACATT
>JANHZU010003930.1:13297-27543 GCA_032468055.1 Acrochordus granulatus
GGAGGAAGGAAGGAGTCTTTTAAAAATCCAGAAGCCTCTGTGAGTGCTTGCTAGGTGATTCTCAGTTTCAGAAGAGTTGCAGCAAAGACCAGAGGTGGTGTTCAGTGGGCAAGACTTCAGCCCTTAGCCCAACTCGCTCTTCTACTGGTTCCAAGGAAAGAGACCTTTCTGCCCCAGGGAAGAAAACTGAATATTCCCTTGGCTTGATGGCTCTTACCTGTAAATTGGAATGGGGAGGCTCTCAATATTCCTTGGATGTAACCAATGAAAGAGGAGAGTGGGCAGTCACTAACCACCTTCCTGTTCGTTTTTTTTTCCCCCAGCATATGAAAAGCACAATCCAGGGCCAAGAAGAAGAAAGTAAGTCCGGTGTTGTTCTCTTTGATGCTGTTTTGTTAGGCATTTGTAAGGCACCCAGTGCTTGTTCCTTTGGGATGGATGGCAGCACCATCATGTGGGAGGTTCACAACCTGCTGCATAAGAGGCCCCACTGGCTGTTAGCAGATAGGTAAGTGCAGCTTCTTAGGAGAAGGACTGCCGAGGTCACATATCATACCCATGTCTCAGCTCGTGCTCTGCAGGTGTGTTGGCAACAACTACATGGACTATAGGACCTTGCTTGTTGGAACTGGTGGGAACTTTAGTTCCATATACCTGAAGGGTTTCAGGTAGATTAATCTGAATAAGTTTTGCAGAGCATTTGTAAGGCTAATGGAACCAAAATGCAGGCATATTTACACAATATGTTAAGCCAGACATCTGGCATTGTGTGAACCCATCCAGTGAGGCAAACCATGGCATGACATGAAGTGTGAACTGGCTCTTAGTTTCCCCACTGTCTGATTTTCAATTCCATGCAAGGATGAACAACTCTTGAGATATCCAGGTCAAGTCTCAAGTCCCAACAACTTCCATCACAATTCAGAAAGGGAAGTTTGAATGAGGTGGGTCTGTCTCAGATATCCATATTTTTGCAGAAGGGCAGTGATTTTCCACTTAGTATTGGAGGGTGGTCCTCTAAAAAGTCACTGCCAGTAGCAACCAACTATGCTTTCTTTAACACATTCAAGAGTCATTAAGGCATTCTATTCATTTCTTTGGTTGCTCAGAAGGGGCCACTGCTTTTCAGCCTGAGAGCCTTTAAAACAGAGTAAAACCAAGCCCATCTGTGGAACAGCCCCATCTCACTTACCTGTGAGAAAAGAGCCAGCTTTTTCTCACTTCTCCTGGGGCAAGGAGTTCATGGTCATCTAATTTCCCTCCCTTCTCCTTTTGTTTCAGCGAGCAAAGGGGTTTAGCACCCCTGAAACAAATGGACATGGACAGTTTTGGAGATCTCTTTTCACAAACCAAGTGAAGCCAACCTGACTTGGGGTGCCTATTGAATCATGAAAAACAAAGTTCAGAGGCTTTCTTTTCCTAAATTTAAATAAAGTAAATCTTATAATAGATTTTGGACATCAGATGCTTTTCTGGGTTACAAGTATATGGAAAGAGCAATCTATGGAGAACTGGGGACAGGGGTCTTAGCAATCATTCCTCTTCTGAAAATCCTCTTAACTGGAGGTCATATGCCCTGGCTAAAGCCACATTGAACACAGGGAATACTTAGTGACTGTGTGGTTCCAGCCTATGGTCACTTAGTGTCTCTGCTTGAAATTAGAATGTGGCTGTGTTTCAAAAATGTATAGCGAGAACTGCTAATTTGGGAGCTTGCTTGGATGAATTAGTTTTAATCAGTGCTTGAGTCTGCATTTTTTTCAAATGCTACAATTGAATGTTTCCAGATTTGGTCCTTCTGCGTTGGGAGAATTGTGTTTGCTATCACTGAACTCTACTCAGACCCTGGAGTAAGCCAACTGTTGTGCCTACATCTTCCTTGTGTGCCCATCAGCTGTTGTCCTCCTGGAACAAAGGAGGCTGCATCCTATCTAGTGTCATGCCACTATTGGCTGTGTTCACACAACTTAGTTATCAGATTGATTCTTTGGTGGGGGAGGCATTTACTCAATACAGTAAAACCTAAACTAACTGAACATACAGGGTTTGTATGATACATAACTAGGCTATAAAAACTTAAGATTAAAATAAATCAAGGTTAGCATGTTAACTTTTCTATTCATGTGAACGGTCTATTGTTGGTTGTGCCTGGTAGAATCACTGGTGGTACCCCAAGCTTAACATCAATTTTTCAGAGGACAGATTCTATAGGACTCCCATCTTCACCACCCATTTTCCTGACCTGACAATATTGTTGTTTGGAGCTAACTGAGAATCATGAGGGAAACTTAATCATGAGGGATTAAGGTGATAAGACAAATTAGAGAACCTCCAAACAACCAAGAAGAGAGCAGGAAACTCCAAATCAACTCTCCTTTATTAGGATAAAAAGAATATTATAAGGCTCCAAAGCCTTATTTAAGGAGCCGGCATGCACCTTCTCTACTGAAGCACCTTCGTTTGGTTTGTAGTCTTGACCATCTACAAAGGGGTATAGATGGACTTTTCCACTGTATCTTCTCCTGAAAGATCTGGAATATAGAACTGGCTGACCCTCCTTCTTATCCAAGTCTTCTGCCACACACTTCAAAATCCAGAGGCATCATGATGTTTGCTCAGTCTTGCTAGAGTGGGTTGCAAATCATTTTCAGGCCAGGCAAGTCCATATGTGGAGAGGTCCAAGAGCACCAGATACAGCCACAAAGCCTGCCTGCTTACCTGACAGAACCATCATGGTGGGAGTCTTCCACCTCCTTAAACCTGAGGGCCTAAGGCCCTTAACCATCACCCTGAAATCTTGGTTAAGTCATTCCCAGAAGTTGTTAGTCAAAGGTTATTTTAATGTGACAAGAAAAAAAATCTATGCAGTATATTAACTGTGTTGTATTTTAATTAAAGGTAGATGCAAATTAAATGTAATCAGTTTGATGTTTGCTCTGGCACATCCCAGGTTTTTGGCATGAGTAGCATCAATTTCCCACTCATAGGCCATATTTGCACAGTCCTGGAGGCAGGGGATTGAAGATCAGCTGGGCAAGTGAGCCAGTGTCCTGGGGCTATGCCTTTTGTAAATGCATGTCTATGCAAACATTTTGGGATTATTCTCCCCCTCTACTATTTTTCCAGGCTGCTCCACTGAGAACGAGGCAATAAACAGAGCCAGTGAGAAGTATCCCTTCAGAAGTTCATTGGACTTTCCTCCTTGGGGGAAGAGAAGCATCATATTTCTGTTCTTTCTACAGAAGTAGCATCTCTTGGGGAGGATGAGAATTGTAGTACCACATTACAGAGGTTGTCAAAAATTAGGAAGAATCTGGTAGCACCTTCACAGACTAACAAATTGTACAAAAAGGCAGAAGCTTTCCTGAACTGCAGAGGCATATGTAAGGAGTTCCAAACTCCTAGTTTGGGGCACCTATTGACTAGTAGAGCTCACTTCCTGCATCGTCTACCAAGGTTTCCAGTTATTCTGCCCATTGTGATGTCAAGAGATGTGTGCACCACCTGTTCTGGCTGCATAGGTGATCTGAAAAGCAGGATCTAGCAACAGCAGGAAAAGCCATGGTCTTTAAAGCTTCATTTAGAGACATCTTCCATTTTATGTTGCTGTCTTAGATCTTCCTTCCAAAGCCACTCATACTCTTCTTTCACCCCTGCTCTTCTTCTCTGTCTTTTGCTCCAAGACACAATAAATGCTGGTGTGCTGATTCTAAAGAGGCGCGGTGGCACAAGCGGTTAAGAGCTCAGCTTGCCGGCTGGAAGGTTGGCGGCCCAAGTTCACAGTCAGGACTACATCTGCAACAGGACTGTGTTATGTGTGATTCATCTGCTTGGACTGGGAGGTTCTGTAAATTTAAAAAACAACTCCAATACTTTTGTGGACCTAAATTCACCTTCAAATCTGAGGAGGGTCTTCTCCCAAAATAATCTATATCATATAAAATTGCTAATCTTTAAAGTTGTCACAGGTTTCTCAGCAGCTGGGTTCTCACATCACTCCAAACACAAAGTTCAAAACCAACCAAGTTTCTTACTCTTGCATCAGGCATAGACAATTGTCCCAATCTAGTCAAGGGTGTTTAACCTGGCAAGCTTAACAGAGAGTTATGGAATGAAGTGCCATAGTTTACAGCCGCTCTGCATTTTCTGGAGAGCTGACCAATTGTTCAGAGCTTGGATACTACCTCCCAGTTGATTGTATCTGGTGTTCCCAGTGAATAGTGCAGTTTGATTCATCACTGGTTCCTAAATTCTGATTGGGGTTAAAGTGCCTCTCTCATCCCTGTGCGTTTGTGCTGTCTTATTTGTAGAACATGCTGAATCCTAAATTGATCCAGCTGAGCATAGTATGTGAGTACCAAAACAACAACTGGCCTGGGAAAAGGACATCTTGGAGCAACCAGAGCCAGCTCTTTGTGATCTTTTTGAAGATTTTCCACTTGGAACCAACTTAATGCCTGCTTGCTTTGCTTGGCTGGTTAATGCTCCTGTGAAATCAATTGAAACTTAACTGCTCCCCAGGATTCTTGCTGGGGATCGCAGGAGCATCCATCAGGGAGCATTTGCAGCTCTAGCCAGTCTTCAAGAGTCAGGAATGTTCCCCACTGATGAACTTGCAATAATATCTTCCTTATGGATTAGCAGGCGTATTTACAGTGATGAAAATATTGCCAAGAAAACTGCAGGAACTAATCTAGGCAGTCGCCATGAGTCAACAATGATAAATCCCTTCTGGAGAGAGGCTATTGTGATCAGTTTGCAGAGCACTTCACTAATAAGTTGCTCAAGTTCTCTAGAATCATGACTTCACATGGGCAGAGTCCTTAATGGTGGTGACTAGGGCATCATCTTGTAATATTATCTGGGACTTCTTTTGGTTTAGGTCCTCCAAGGAAATGGCCAGGTGCTGGTAGGTTATCATCTGCCACCTACTTTTTGGAAAACTGCCCGTCCTGATCATCGCAAAGAACAGGCAGATAAATGACCTCTTAGATCTGGGAGATTCAATGGGAGGGGAGTGTTTAGCAGCCTTGAAGTAGCTGAGGAGTGCCTCCTGAAGAGGTTGCCCCTGGAGCCAGGGGTCTTAAACATAGTGTCCACCTTTCCCTTTCTAGGGCTGAGACAGTAATGGCAGACCAGCATCCAGATGAAGTGGATTATCTGGACCCTTTTTAGTTTGGATATGGGACAGAAATAGCACTGATAGCCTTTTGCTGACCTTTATCAGGATTTAGGAGGGGCTGTAGGAGACATGCTGATGACCTCCCCCAGCATCTAGAGGCTGTAGTGTCTGGATGGGAGAGAACAGGCTGAAGTGAGATGGAGTGGCTGCTTGAACATTACATCTCTGTCGATGCCTCTCTGGATGAATGAGCACTACCCATGAAGGAGTAAGTTCAGTCTCATAAAAGCACTGCTGCAGTGAGCATCTCCACACTACAGAATTTATTTTTGGAAATCAAGCTTACCACCAACTTTCTGGATACTTTTTCCTAGAACAGTATTTCTAGGTTTACAAACATGCTGGTATTATACCTGTCGGAGTGCTTTTTTGAGACCCACCTGAGAAAAATTCTTCCATTTTCAACCAGGAGAATTCATGATTAAATGAAATAGGAAGAAGCTGTGTTTAGGCAGACAGATTTGTTCCCAAGAAATGACAGCCAGCTGAAACAGGCCAGGACTCCTGACCCTTCTTGTGACTGGGACCTAAAGTGAAGGTCCCAGAGTCTGAAAGTGTGGCAGCCAAGAGAAAGATATGCAGCCATGCAGGTGATTTCTGAGTCTCTCCAGCCTAGTTGCAAGAGAAGGAGTCTGAATCAGGCATGGCTGTTTAGTCTGGATCCACAAAAGTCCCGTGTTCCTGTCTGTGGAAACTGATTCCTCTTCCTTTCCTCAAGCTATTTATGAAGTCATTTGTCTCCTGCCTCTGTAAAATCCAACTTCACCTCTTAGACTTGTTTTTTCTTTTTCAGCATGTACCTTTTCTGTGCAGAAGGATGTGGAAGGAGATGGTGAGATCCAGGTGGAAATAAGGTGTTGGTCCTGTCTCGCTGACCGCCATCTGGGCTCCCCGCCCAGCCCAGGGAGGAGGCACTGTCGAGGGCAGCAGGAAGGAAAAAGGTAGGAGCTGAGGAAGGGTCCTTCAGGGCAGATGACTGTCCAGCTGTCCAGGAGATGACGGAAGAGCTGCAGCCACAGAGGCCAAGCCCTTGCTTGGTGGGGCTCAGAGAGGGGCTGGGGGGATTGGGGAGTGCCTGCTTAGCAAAGGTTGGATAGGATCCCAGCATTTTTTTGAACTGCAGACTTTTCTTGCTGCTTCTACTGCCACAGGGAAGGACCAAAACAGCGACGGGTTGAGCTATGCAGGTCCTTGGGAAAATCCATGTGGTTAGCTGAAGGTGAAGGCGCTGGATTAGGAGGAGGGGGACCCAGATTCTAGTCCTCCTCAGCCATAGAAGCTCCCTGGGGACTTTGGCCCGGTCCTCTCTCTCTAATTGGCAGAAAGAATAAACTTGGTGCGCAGGAGGAAGACCCGCTTGAAGACATCAGTCAGATAAAAGCAGTTTGAATCTAGGGAAGAAATGTAATTTGAGGAAGTCCCTCAGATTTGACCCTCCTTGGTTCTCGCAAAGGTAACATGAGGGAGTTGTAAGATTCTCTTACAGTAGCTCTATAATAAAAGCAGTATCAGCCAGCGTGACTTTGGTTTCCTCTTCTGGCCTACCTTGACCTCCTCTCAATTCAAGAGCCAGAGTAGGAGAATGATTAAGGCGCTGGTCTGAGATCAGAGAGACCTGGGTTCTAACCCCCTCACCCTGGGGACTTGGAGGGAATCCCCCTCAGTCCCAGAGCCAGCTGGGTTCAATGGTGAAGCTGCCAGACTAGGAGTGGGGAGACCCAGGTTGCAGGCTGCCCTCGGGCACAGAAGCTCCCTGGGTGACTGTGGCCCAGGGCCTCCTCTCAGCCTGGCCGTCGGTGCAGTTCTCTGGCGAAGCGGCTCCGGTCCAGAGTCTGCTCCTCCCTCTGGCACAAAATCCGGTGACTCCTCTCAGCATAAGCTATTTTACAGGAGAGCCATTATGGGACCAAACAGGAGCAGGGAGGCGCTACGTGTGCTCTTGAACTCCTGGAGAAAAATGAGGACAGAAATCAAACAAAGGAAAAACCTGTGATGGAAACAATCCCCTTTCCAGACCAGGAGTTTTGGCCACCGCAGAGAGCAGTTACTGCATTTCCTTCGAAAGAGCCTCTGTCCTTTTAGTCCGCCTGCTGAGCTGCAATCTCTCTAATCCCCTCTGCTTGGGCAGAAGCAGATCGTTGTGTTTTAAAGCAGAGACTTTATTCCCATCTCCATGTCTCCATAATGTATGTTGATCTCATCAGAGCACCTGGGGTCCAAAGTGTCTTTTACATTCAGTGCTCAGAAGATCAGCCCATTTTCTGATGATCACGCCCATCATCAAACAGATGTGAAAAAGAAGTCATTTTCTTCAAGCAATATTCATGTTTCACAGAAGCTCAAAATAACTGTGTTCCTGAAAGAATATCTTCAGTCATTTATTGCAGTAGTAGAAAATAAATACTTGCTAATCCGTTTTGATTTCCCAAAAAGGGGCAGAAGGTTGCACTGCAGCCGAGAAACAGAAGGCCAGAGGCGTTCCCCCTTGGATCATTCCTTCGTTTGTTTCTGGAGCCGCCAGAGGACCACATCAAACGCAGCACCCTCCAAAAGAGGCTTCGACTGGCATAATGTTTCTGAGGGCTTGCGATACTGTGTGGTGCTTGGTAACCAGTCAGAGCCTCTTGGTGACCTGCTTTCCCTCCTAGCAACTGCACTCTGCTCCTGGAGACAGCAGGCCTCTGGTCCCCAGGCGCCGCTCGGCTGCAGGGCGGGTGGACGGGCGCATGCCCTACAGAGCAGCCAGTCCGAGAGGGAAAGGCGAAGCCAAATGCATCTAAAAATATCAGGGTGGCAAAATTCTGGCTCGTGAAGCTGTTGAGATTACTGTAGGTAGCACAGTCAGGTAGGGAAGGCTTTAGGAGGATGGAGCTGGTCCCAAGGGTGGCTGGAAGGGCAAGATGAAGTGCTTTTCCCTCGGAGGAACGTGATCCGAGTCGGTGAGTAGGTGAGCCTTTAGCTGCTTCTTCCTTGTTCTAGTTTTTTTCCTGTGATGCTTCTCCTTATAAATTCAGCTGAGCTCATTCGACGTCAAGCTCATGAGTTAAAGATGCTTGCTTAAGCCCAAATTCTGGAAAAGTAGTAAAAGGAGCATTCAGTGGGGAAGCACACTATTCTTTATTTCATGTGAACAACACATCTGTCATTATGATGGGGAAGCACAATTTTCATGCAACATGAGAAGGGATGATATACAAAGCTCAAGGTGTCTGATGCTTTAGGGAATGTCTTTGCATAAACATTTCAGATTTCACTGTGATAGATGAGGTACTTCTGGGACCTAGTAGGAGAGAAGAGGCTGCATGTGTGACCCAGCCTTCTCTTGCCCCATCTTGCTTCTGTTTCTTCATTATGTCAGAATGTAACCCAAGAGGCTGGGAAGCATTTGGTGCACATCCACAACTTTCCATGTAAAGATGCCCCCCCACTTGTTTATTCATCTATCTATGTGATTTATATCACATCTTTCTGCTATGGAGAGCAGGCAGCTTACTTGGAAGGCTGCTAGGCTTGCAACTTAGGGAAGCTTAATAACCTCCATTGCCAAACCAGGAGTGAGCCCTGGGGATGGTATTCAGGTAATTCTGGGTTGAGGTACCTTCCCTTTAAAGGTCTTTGCTAACATGAACCTTGTGAATTCTGCAGTCAGATTCAGAGGATGCTGGATTGTAGGATTCCTTTGTGACTTTCTATTCCACCTGACTGATGACTTAATTTATGTCGTAGGGAAACTTCAGATGCTGGTGCTTTGGTGCAACTGGCTTCAGAGAAAGTTGAGACCAGGATTGTCATTTCAGACCCCTTGATTCAGGTTGGAGGCTATTTATATATTTGCTTATTATCTACAGTATCTATCGTTCTATGCTCTCAATAAATGGTTTCAGAGTAATAAAACTGCTCTTATTGTTAGGAAATATTTTTAACACTCAGTTGAAATGAGCTTTCCTGTTATTTAAGTTTATTATACATATTCTATGGAATAACAATATTATGTGAATACTACTATTCCCATTATTCTATGTGACATGAAGAATGCTATCACATCTCCCAGTTTTCTGTTCTTGGGGCTAAACATTCCTTTGGTCATTCTCTACGGACTTAGTTTCTTCTCTCCGAATCATCTTGGTGCATTTCTCTGAACCTGTTACAATTTCTTTGACTCCTGAGTCAGAACTTAACAGAGGACTTGAGGTGGGCCTGAACAAAACACATTAAAAGGGAAGAGCAACTCCCTAGGATTTGGAAACTATACATTGGCAATGTAGCCTAAAGTTGCTTTTTCTTTCTTCTTTTTATAGCTGAATATGAAAACTGCTGATTCATATTCAATTTTCAGTCAACTATAATTTCAAAACCATTTTCACATAGACTAGTGTCAAGCTAATATTCCTTGTGGATTTCCATCAGACTTCTTTTTCCTAAATGAAGAACTTCACATTTCCCTCCTTTAAATTTCATTCTATTAATTTCAGCTCATTATTCAAAGCTAAAAATATGATCTTGATTTTTTATTCTGCTTTTTAGGGATTTAGATAGGTCCTCTATTTCCATGCCTTTGGCAGATCATAAAAACATTCCCTTCACTTTTTCTTCCAAGCTTTTAACAAACATTTTGAGAATTAAAGCATCCAGAACAGATCCTCCTGGCATGTTCTTAGCTTCTTCTATTTAGCAGGATCAATGATTGGTAGTGAAATAAAACACAACATAAAAGATACTGTTTTGAAGAATCAAAAGAATACAGTCTCCTTCATCATTATCTTACTGGTGCTGAAGGAGGCTGTATTCTTTTGATTCTTCAAACCAGTATATTTTATTTTGTGTTTCATCTTACTGGATCTCTCAAGTTGATAAAGAACTGTTGAAGATAATGTTAGGCTGGAAGAAGCTGGCTCAAACACCTCAGTTCTAATCTAAAGGTTTATTAAAATTACAAGATCACAAGAATTTCTCCAACTGCCACCCCAACATCTGGACTTCCCAGTTAAGGGTAATGGTCTTCACGAGAGGCTTTAGTTTGTGCATGTGCAGAGGCTCCAAACTAATCCCCCTCTTCACTCTTGGCTCAGTCCCTCCTTCTCCCACAGATAATTCTTTAAGGCTGGTTCAGAACTGTCTTAACCAACTTGCTTTTCAGCTTCCACTCCATTAACCTGTGAATCAAAACAATTGCAATACTTTATCACATGCTGTGACAAATGTTTTGCTGTCTACAACATTATCACAATCTAAGGAAGTCACCCCTGCTAAAATAATTTGAATAATTTTGTCTCAGTGGTCAATAATCAATTCCCCATCTTCAGTGAAGCCTAGTGAAACTCAAACACTAACCCTATCCCTTTTGGCTGTCCTTCAGCAACCTCAGCTCCTCCTAAGTCTGACTCCAGTTCTATATATACGGATATCTGAGTGGATTTGGTTCTTCTGTCACCCATCCATATATGCTATTCTTTATTTTCAACGTTTCACTTTCAACTTTTTGTACAGCCACATTGGCTTCTGCTATCTTCCACCTTTTTCCTAAATTAAAATTTACAAAAGTGTTTTGATATGTTCTTTAAAAAATTCCCACCCATCTACTTTTCATTTGCTTCTTCATTGCTCTGCGTTTACTCAAATCTGCTTTTTAAATGTCTAAGTTATGTATTTGACTCAACCCAGCTTTAGTTTTCCTTAAAATCAATATTTCAGCATTTTAACATGATCATTTCCCCCACAGTTCTTGTAATTTCCATTACTCCTCTTATGTTTTCCTCTAGCAAAACAAATCAGAATTTTCTTTTGGACCATGTTTCACGACTCTTTGAAAGATAAACAGCTCATACCTTTTGGAAAGCAATATCCACATCTTTTCCTTGGTTCAATATATTATTTTTATTCATTCTTTGCTTATTTTAAAATCATGCTCTCCCAAGCATCATTGATTTCATTCTCTTAGATTTCTCTGAAGACAAAGAAGTTTTCAGATACACTGCGATATTTACCTCCTTTCTACTGTTTTGGTTTTTTTTGGATAAGTTACAACAGGGGTGTCCAACCTTGGTGACTTTAAGTTGTGTGGACTTCAGCTCCCAGAATTCCTCAGCCAATTATTGCTGAAGTCCATACATCTTAAAGTCGCCAAGGTTGGACATTCCTGAGGTACATCCTTCAACTGCTGCATTCCAGTCAGGAAAATTGTCTTCCCAGACCTCAGTTATACTATTAAAATATATTTCCCTCTCAGTAACAAGACTTCAATAGAATAAAAAAAATTACAATCCTCCTGAATCATTAGAGCTGAGATAGGACCACTGGCCTCTTCAGGCAAGGACTTCTGCAGTCATCCTGCTGCTGCTGTGGAAAAGAACCAAGTCTAGAAGCCAGACTTTTGACCCACCATGATCCGAAGTCCAAGTCACAGATGAGGAATATTTTGTACATGGTCTTCAGACCCCTTGGCATCAAGTTGCTTTGGCTTGGGACACTCATTCTGGCACTGGGATCTTCAGCTAACTTGTTCTTTTTCAAACAGAAGGATCTCCACAAACCATATCTAGTTCAGGTTTTATAACCAGTCAGACATAGGATTCATACATGACATTAAGCCATGATTTACCTCAATCATTATTTTTTGAATTAGCGTAGAGGTTAGTCACAAACCCTGTTCACAGCCAAAAGAGATGAGTTTCCAAGACATGCAAAGGCTAAGCTAGACAAATCACATTCTTGTTTAGTGTAATGTGACATTTTAGCGAACGAAATGTGTTGTTCGTAAGAATTCTACTGTTTAATAAAGTTGCATAGAGATTCAGTAGTGGATACCCATATGTGGTTGATTGATGGGCCAGTTGAGAGCACAATAAATCATCAAGTATGCTTTATACATTGATAAGTATTTATTTATGTATTCATTCAATTTCTATAGCCACCCAATTTAACCAAATGACTCAGCATTCCTGCTTCTTGGGGTGATGGGATGCTTTTCCATGTTCACTTTATTTAAAATAATGTTGTTTGTTTGTTTTCAAATGAAGGAAGCAGCAGCAGCAGTCACAGCAGCCCCCTTTGTTGCACCTGAAGGTACTTGCCCATCACCCAGGGTGGCCTACCCCATATCTGTGCTGGCTCATGATCCCACCAGGGTGGGGCACTCAGTTCTCTTCCAAGGAGTGCAGGAGCAGCATTTGTTGTACAAAAACTAATGGGGCATCCTCAAAATGGTAAAACAAAGTCATAGGCTGCACCAGTGCAATTGATGCACATAAAAAGCAAGTGGGGGGTTGCTTTTTATGTGCATCAGCACATCTTTATTTTTTACCACAACCTTTGGACAATCCTGGAATCAAGGTTAAACAATATAATAAATGGTTACCTCTTATCTCAAGATACTTCAAGTTTGCTCACAAATCAAGACTATTTCAAGGGAATTTTTCAACCCAGTCATATTTTTCTCCTAATTGTTTGGCTTCTGAGGACTACAGGAAGTGTCAAAACCCAGTCACATGCCCAGAAATTGTATTGTCCAAATTTTTCAGCCCTTGCCTTTTTTTTTCCTTTTGCACTTGGGGGCAGGTGGGTGGGTGGTTTGGAGGGGAGTTGAAAATGTGTGTAAAGAGCCTAGATTAGTTTAACAACATGTATTGTTCTTCTGAAAAAAGCTGTTTTTGGTGCTGGATTTGGCTCCCCAGTTTTGGGAAGTGCCACAAATGAGTTACCCTATTCTCTGGGGAGAGTCAGCATCTCCCTTCATTGAACCAAACCAGTTCCTGTTGGCTCAGTCTTCTTTGGCTTCAAGTGAAGGCTTCTTTCCCCTATTACCCAAGGCAGAGTGTCGTTTGGAACGGAGTGTCACCCCTCCTCACTCAGCAGTTGTGTGTTTCTTGTTGCAGTTCCCAACCCTACAGCCTCGCCCTGAAGCATCTTGCTTGCTAGTGCCACCATGTCCAGGCCAACCCACAGTGTGGAACTGGTTCGCCTGGTGCCCCAGAAGCCGTGCCTCCATCTGCATACCTCCCCTCTCTGCTCAGCCGATGTGGAACAGTTGCCCAATGTACCCAGCTACCACAGCCCTGCTCTTCCCTCCCACATCCCCGTCCTCATCCCCAGGAAACTGAAGGCTGGCATAAGCAACCCCAATTTTCGGAAGGAGGAAGCTTCCCACTCAGGCATCAGTGGTAATGTAGCTTTTCCCAGGCTTTGGTGCTTGCGGCTTTCCTGGCTGGCCTCCTTTCATTTTTCCAGTGTCTGTATCTTTTGAGCTCAGTTCCAGATAGGGGGTCATTTCCAAAAGGGAGCAATATAAGTTACCTCCAAAATGTAGGAGAAATGTGCACAGGTTTTTGGGCAGACGATACAGAAATGAAAAGTGATACAGAAATGAAAAGGGATTAATCTGCCCCTCAAGTCACCTGAAAATGGTAGAATAGGCAATCAGCCTATTCTAGGTGAGAAGGCTTGCAGCTCTGTGATAGAAGTTAAGGAAAGGCTTGTGAGAAAGCCGTTTGAGCAATAATCTACAAAATAAATAAAATAAGCCAACCTAAATGTTGCATTAATTTCAGAAAAGAACACCAACCCTAGATTAAAGCAATGTAAAGATTCAAAGGTTATTTGCAATTAATTGTCATTTTAGCAAAAATAAAATGTTCTCAGGCTGCCAGGAGAGTTTTTGGGCAAGATGTGCCCAAAAACCTCAAGATGGTGGCCAGGATAACTAATGAAGCTAATAAGAAAGAACATCAGTAAGAATGTATGTTAGTAGTATGACAATAATATCTAGGCTAATATTGAATCCTAAACAAATGGCAAAAGATTCTAAAAAAGCATCTTCTAATGCTGTATTAGGATAACTTGTTGATAAAAATAATAGCAAAGTCTGATTTTACTGTATTTCTTAATCCAAATATTCACATTTTCTGTCTGCTGTAGATGTTGAATTTTATAAAAAATTCTCTTATAAAATACTTTTATAATTTTTATGAAAGTTTTTTATAAAAGAGTCTAAGCATTTTATAAATGTTCTGATGCCTTCAGGAGGTGACTTGAGTTTTCTCCAGAAAATAACATACAAACAAGGAAACAA
>JANHZU010003930.1:35807-53566 GCA_032468055.1 Acrochordus granulatus
TCCTCTCCTCTCCTCTCCTCTCCTCTCCTCTCCTCTCCTCTCCTCTCCTCTCCTCTCCTCTCCTCTCCTCTCCTTTCTCTCTCACAGTACCTGACCTTCTCTGAATTTAACAGTCGACTTGAAGCTATTTTGAGCAAGGCCTATGTTTACAGGTGAGCTTCTACAATTCAGTTGGCCTTTCTGGGCAGGGTGCAGTTCAGTGAGAAATGATGAGAAATGATGCAACTTCTGCACACCATCCTCTCTTGTGTCTGGCATGCTTTCACCAACTGGACCTCTCTAAAGCAAATAGAAACAACGACAACAGAATCTGTATATTGATTCTGCAAAATCAAAATGTATGTCCGCTTTATTTCCAGTCACAAGCCACTGTAATTTTCAGCATATAGCCTTTTGTCATAGCAAAGTAACAGAGACTTCTACCCTGAAGGCAAGCACTCTTATTTATATTATGGCATGCCTTTATGTAGGCTGAGGTTATCTGGGCTTAAAGCAGAAATTCATACAGAATAACGTAATGCAGTTTATGCTGGGCCACCTTTAGACACAGCTTAGGAAATTCAGCTGACATGGAGACAGGAGAAGCACTTGGGAGTTGGATGCACTGATATATTGATCTATAAATTACTGTGCCACCTTTGACTAATTTGACCGTATCCTGCAGACAAACTTAAGAAAACCTGTCTGACCCTTCCTGGGCTTGAGCTTCTGTCTCCTTCTTCTTGGTGTGTGATGAGATGCACTGGCTGAAAGGAGAAACAAGACAAGGAGGTCATTGGTTTTCCTCTACCCCTTTCTAAGCAGTAACCTCCCACCCCACTCCATCCTCAAAACATCATGATAACAAATGTACGTATGATGACCATGGAACTAAGGGGTCACAGCAATGCCACTCTGGCCAAAAGTTTCTTGAGAAACATGAGGACTATCCTAAGCCTCGCCCATCCCCAGCATCCAAGAAATTTCAGCAAATGCACTGAATTTTCAGAAGCAACTGTCTATGTATATTCTACGTATATTCTTCTTTTTCACATGGAATCGAAAAAGTCTCTTGGATAGGAGACAAAATGTTTTCCAGTTAGATCTAATAATAAAAGCCCAGTTGCCTTTTAAGGAAGTTTGCAATTTTTGCAATTTTGCTACATCTCAGAAGCAACATTCCCTGGGCTCAAGACAGCTTCCTATATTTGTCCAGAGAGCAGAGTCAAGAAGGTCATGATAGTGGAATTGAAGCTGTGCTTGGCTTTGTGTGTGTTGCACAATTTACAAAATGGCCTGGGAAGAGTGTCAATTGCATTGTCCTGGCCACCATCTTGGCTTTAGCCTGCACTCTGCAGACAATCTGCCATCATGGCTGGCTGGGAAGAGTGGGCTATCCCTGGCAGTGCAGATTCAATCAGACCCTCTGAACTTTCTGCTTCTTGTGTTCCCTTTGGAAGCAATGCCCTTTGAGCAAAGCTTCTAGGTCCTCCTCAATGAGGACCAAGGAGGAGGAGGAGCAGCAGAGGGAGCATAGCCATGGGCAGTCTCAGGATGTGAACAGCCTTCAGTGGCCTATCCTTGGCGTGGTTGACCTTTTTGCCCTCTTGGCAGAGTCATAAGGATCACAGCCTACTTGCTCTTCAGCTTGCACCTGAACTCCTGCCTGTATTACTGGGCCTCCTCCTTCCAGGGTCTTGGCTCCTCTGCCTGGGTCTACAATGGCGAAGGAAACAGGTAGGCAGGATGGGGCAACCAGCTGTCCCTGGAGAAGGGGGCAAGGAGAAAGAAGTGCACAAGCACGTGGGCCTTGTGGTCTCTTATGCTTTGTCTTTTGAAGTTACATCCGTTGCTATTACTGGGCTGTCAAGACCTTAATCACCATTGGAGGGCTGCCAGAGCCAAATAACCTCTTCGAGATCGTTTTCCAGCTTCTCAATTACTTCACAGGCGTCTTTGCTTTCTCGGTGATGATTGGTCAGGTGCGCACTCACTTCACACCTTCAGGTTACAAAAATGTCTGCATCCTTTTGCTGCAATTTTTATGGAAATGCCAATATTATTACAAAATGATACTTAATACCACTTAAAATTAAGCTATTTATTTCTTATAATTATGTTGAATTTAAACCAGCATTCTTGATTTAAAATTAAAATATAGGTCGTCTTCGACTTATGATCACAATTGGGACAGGAATTTATGCTGTTGCAAGTTGTAAGTCATTGCAGTTCTAAGTCGAGTTGGGCCCAATTTTACAACAGTTTCAATGGGAGATGTGAAGCAAATGAACCCAATCATTAGCAAATCATGTGTTTTGTAAAGCAAATCCAGCTTCCCTGACGGGCATTTTTCACCAGAAAATAATGATTGCAATCATGTGACTGGAGGGCACTACAAGCAATATGTGACTGTTGGGGTGATGTGACAGTCATAAGTGCAGGTACAGGTCATGTTGCTTCTTCTGAGGCTGTCATAACTTCGAACCATCATTAAATGAAGTTGATGATTTCCTGTACTCTTTTTGAAACATGTGCTATAATAAGTTAACAAATGATAAAACATTAAAACAACAGTAAATCAAAGAACAGCAAAGAAGGAGACCATCTTGGAGAATTTAGTAGACTTTTAGAAACTGCTGGTTCCATTTTATGGAAACTTGGATATTTTCCAGCCTATTCAGGATAAAATTAATATCAAGGCATCCACCCCACAGACTGAATGGGATATCATGTTCCAGCCTAACAGAAGCAAACCAAATTCTCCGACGGTCGGGTTTAGCTTCAGGTGCACTGAAGACATTTCTGACATCCGTGTCACCACTGCAGCCGGGTGAATTCCCATCAAATGAGTTATGATTGTGGGCACTGTGGAATAACGGCCATTTCCCTTTCTTCTACTTCTTACACAGATGAGGGATGTTGTTGGTGCTGCCACTGCAGGACAATCGTACTATCGGAGCTGCGTGGACAATACAGCGAAGTATATGGCTTTTTACCGGATTCCCCGTTCGGTTCGGAACAGGGTCAAGACGTGGTATGAATATACTTGGCATTCCCAGGGCATGCTGGGTAAGCACTGCGCCCGCTCCGGGATGACGGGTTTGGGTCACGCATTCTCTGTTCCGTGATTGCTATTATTGGCGACTACAAGCCAAGGTGGAAAAAATCACGTTGGCAGCCGTGATGGCGCCTTTAAGTCCTGCCAGTTTTTACACGCAACACAATGTCGCTGCCATCCTGCTGCTTGATCTTCCCCGGCAGACATTTCTTGTTGCCAAAATGCGTTTTAACCTTAAACGCGTGCGTTTAAACCGACCCTGAGGCGAGAACTGGAGGGGAGCGAAGGCCGCACCCTTCCTCCTGCCCGAGAGGGTCCTCCGGGGCGCCGTCTGTCAGCGCAGGGAGGAGGCGCCTGCAGGGCGGGGGGCGGCGGTCTCCCGCCATCAGCAGGCCCGCAGCGGCGGTCCTTGTCCGAGAACGGGCGCTTCCGTGTCCCAGCCTTGGACAGACGCGCTCGCCTTGCCTGTCCTGGAAGTGGGTCTTCCTCTGCACGGTTAGGCCGCCCCTTCGAGCTGCCTTCTTCGCTGTCAGGGGAGCTGAGGACGTTTTTGGCTCGGCCGCCTTTTCCAGCCCAGCGGAGGCCAAGTCCGCGGCGGTGATTCTCGCAGCCCGACAGGATCCCCGTCCTGGGACGGCAGCCCTTGGCTGAGGCTTCAGCCAATGCCAGGTTCTAGTCAGTTTTCTAGATTGAACCGCAGAGCCAGCAGCCCAGCCCTCCATGCTATCACTTACGCTCGAAGGCCGTCAGTTTAGGCCCAAAGAACCCTCAAGGAATCCCTTCCCCACTTTCTGTCTGTCATCTGCGAAAGAGCCGTTGCCGTGGTCGTGCTGCAGGCTGAGGCGGCTCGCCCAGATGCTCTGGAAAAATCGGCTGAAAACCTTTATTTGCACGGGCCAGAGAAAATACTTCTTGTGCCTCCTGGTATCCCCCTTTTATCCTGTTCTACTGCAGTGCGCATCCAACATATTGTATGGCATTCAGTTCTCCTTGGGAAATTGTTAATGTTATTTAAAACAATGATTTAAGGCAATAATACAGAGATGCCTTTAGAATCGGGTCTTGCTTGACCTCCCTTGCTCCCCAAATAAGAGGAGCACCTTGAATGGGGGAAAGTGGATTCAAGACTTTATCTCCCACTACCCAAACAGCCCTGATCATTGTGTTCTCTGCCCACAACTTAAGAAAAAGGCTGAAGTCAGACATGCAGCTGGTGGGGCTCTGGGCAAAGTCCCTATGCACACCACCCCATTGCCAGGGTGGGAGCCTCTGAAGGCAGAAAGAACCACAGCAACCAAATCCAGCTGCTCAGGATGGGGGGTTCAGGGACAACGGTGCATGACTGACAACTTGGCTCAGTTCTCTGTTGTTGCAAAATGAGGACCCTGCACGGCAGAAGATGAGCTGTTCTCTCCTTCACTGCAGATGAATCAGAGCTGCTGATGCAGCTGCCCGAAAAGATGAAGCTGGACATTGTGATTGATGTTAACTACAGCACTGTGAGCAAAGTGCCACTTTTTCAGGTACCGCCAGCTAAATCAGGGATCCTCTTCCTTAACCATGCTCAAAAGAGCAGAAGCCAAGCAATTATTTCCTTCCTTTGGGTCAGGGCTGTGATCGGCAAATGATTTTTGACATGCTGAAGAGGCTGAGATCCGTGGTGTACTTGCCTAACGACTACGTGTGCAAAAAGGTAACCAGCAGAGTAATGTTGCACCACAATTCAGTCAAACTGGTGAGGGTGGTTCACAAGCACGTATGATGATATTCAGCATATGCTCCCTGCTTTGTTTCTGGATTATGCCACTGAAACAAATGCAAGATGCTTCTGAGATTTCTTTAGGATGTTTGTTCTTATGTGTGGGAATATCAGCAGCAACAGAACTGCTGGGTTGTGGTAGCCAAATCTAGTTGTCCAACATCAGAGCCATTACATGATTCCTAATTATTAGATTATCAGGGAAAGCTGCATTCAAGCCAGTAAACTAAAATAATGGCAAGGCAGAAGCAGCAGAGTTGAAAAAAATGCAGAAAAGTTTTGGAGAAGATCTTGGTTTCTTTAAAAGGAAATTAATTTATACCTTTTCCTCTGTAAACAGAACCACAAATGAAAATAGAACAGTAAGTATCCAATGGAGGATTATCAGCAAATATACATATATCCGTCAGTATTCATTTTCCTGCTAATTATTTGCCAATTAGGATTGCTAATCCTAACTTCACAAGGACAAAGAGATGACAAATAAGCCCCTTTCCTGTCTAAATACTGGGGCCAAACAAGAGTTTAACCCGCAAACTGTCCCCTCAGATCAGGTAGGGCAGCCTCCCCAGGGCTTGCTCTGGCAAGGGTAGGGTCTCAGTCCTTTTCCCTTAGGACCACACCTTTTCTTTAGCCCTTCAGCTGCTGGGCGATACTCTCAGAAAGAGCTCTAATAATTCTTCCCTTGCTAAAACTTACATCTTTGCCCAGATAAATATTGTATTTCCACTTTTTCATGAACTACAGGATGCAATTTTCTAGGACACACAAGTCTTAATTCGTGTAAGAATTTTCAAAAGAAAAAATGTCCCAATTTATTCTTCCATTTGAAGCCCTCTTGAGAAACTATCTTAATGAAGTTCAAGCAACTAACAGTGAAGAATCCTGAAGTCTGCAGAGCAAAAGAACCCTGGAGATAGAACTGCTCAGCTCCATTTTTTCCTTGATGTTTTCTTAGGGGGAAATTGGCCGCGAGATGTATATTATTCAAGTGGGAGAAGTCCAAGTGCTTGGGGGACCGGATGGGAAAGCTGTGCTCGTGACACTGAAAGCTGGGTCTGTTTTTGGAGAAATAAGGTCAGGCCAACCACACACAAGGTGTTTGTTTTCTTATTTGTTCTATGTCCATTCTGCCTTTTCTCTGAGATTCAGTGTTGCTTCTGAGGGGACACCCCCTAATTGCATTTCGTAGTATCAAGCTTGTGGGATTGCCTGGGCTGGAACAGATCATCATCTGGATCTCCCCTGTCCAATTCCAACATGTAAGCCAGGAAACTATGCTTTGGGCATCTCACCTTGATGACGGCCACATATTTTATGTGAGAAACCTGTGAAAGGTGCAGTAACCAGCTTATAGGAACAGGATGCTGTTCCTGCTGGCTTTCCAGGCAACATGAGACTTACGCCTACCCTTCAAGCAGCTTGGACTTGCTATGAAAGAAATTGCTTCTACATCACCAGAGGAGCCCTTTTGAGGACAGCCTTGCTATTGGAGGTGCATCTCCTAGGTGCAAGAGAGACACAACTCTGAGGTCCTAGATATGCAACACTTTCCCCAGAGAAGTGCAATTAACTCCCTATCCCCAGTACAGTCAAACCTTGGCTCACAAATGTCTCCGCCCACAAACATTTTGGCTCATGACCAGTTTGCCTGGCAAAAAAAATTCTTGCCCCACAAACACTTGCTCAGCCCACAATCACCAATGCTTGCCTGCTCAAGCCTGTTGGACAACACATTTGAGTATAACAAAAAGATGTTATAAGTATTGCAGAATTTTGCCACGTTCCTTAACATTGATTTTTAAAGCCCTTCACGGCATGGGACCAGGCTATCTGAGGAACAATGTCACCCTGATGGGGAGTTCCCAGCCCACCAGAATCAGCAGAGGAGTCCTTCTCTGGTTCCTGTTGGCTAAGGAATTTTGGCTGGCGGGGTCTAGGAGAAGAGCCTTCTCTGCTGCGGCTCCTGCACTATGGACCATCTTGCCCCTCGAGCTGAGGACTGCCCCCTCCCTTATGGCCTTCCAGAAGGGCCTTAAGACCTGGCTCTGCGAGATGGCCTGAGGCTCCAGGGGGGCTCATCATCATCTTGGAGGTGGCCTTCTTTTTTATATGTTAAATACTTAAATACTTCTTAGCCCGCTCCACTAGTTCTGCCGAGTTTTTTTATTTTATTTTAATGTTTTATTTTAATGTTTTTAAATAATGTTTTTAATCTTTGTTTTTTGTTAGCTGCCGAAAAAAAAAGTTTTGTTTTGTTGCTATTTTTTGTTTTATTGAACTGAAGAAATGTTTGGATTACTGGATCTTAAATTTCAGTTGTTACTGAATAATAGTCTTAGAAGGTATTGAGGAAGTGGGTGAATGAATTTGCTGCCCCTTTCTGTGAAATAGGAGATGAGAAGTTGGGTACTGGGTTTGTATTTTTGCTGTTTCTATTAGTTTACTGGCTGTCGGAGGTGGAAATCGGCGTACCGCTAATGTTGTGGCCCATGGTTTTACTAACCTTTTCATTCTGGATAAGAAGGATCTGAATGACATTCTGGTGCACTATCCGGAGTCCCAAAAGCTACTACGGAAGAAAGCCAGGTAAGATGCAGGATGATCAAGGGTTTGTACTTGATTGTTATGTTTAATCAATTTACTCCCACTTCTATGCCATGCCAATCAGACCAATTCCAAGAGGCTGACGTTCAATGTTAGCTGATATGTGATGGGGCTTACTTTTTCAGAGGCCACATCTATTGCTCGGATCAGTTACTGATGAAGCATGTCCTTTTCTGCCTCTTGATCTCTCCTCTCCTCTCTTCTCTTCAATTAAGTTTGTCCCTGCAAGTCTGTCTTAAGAACAACCTTGTCCTCCTAGGATAGCTTCCTTGGTTAGGAATAGGTGGCTCTGCTCTTCAGAATTCTGTTTTAACTCACAGTTCAGCTTACAGAAATTTAGCTCTTCCAATTTTATTTTGTTCCCCTTGAAACAAGGCAAATATTATTGGGCTCTCCCAACTGGTCTGGGAGAGGGCAAATGGATGAAATTTAATCCAGGAAAAGGGGGTTCAACATATGCACAGCTATGAATCACATCTACAGTTTGATAGTGCTATTAGAGGTGCCTTTATGATAGACATTCCCAACTGGTGAGATAATGTGTATTTCATCAGTGTAGATGGTGCTCAAATTATGTTTACTAATGATTAGCCATGTTTTTGGATACCTTCGATGATTTCCCCATTTTCATGGAAAAACAGGGATTGGCACAATTTTATGGACTACAACAGCTTTCATATGAGATTTGAAACTGTATAGTTCTGTATAGTTCTTTGCCCAGAGTTTTAAGTGGGAGAAACTTTCTTCTATTTGCAATCTTTCTGTTTTTCCATTGCAGATGGAATACACTGCACAACACCTTTCATTAATTAATTATTAAATTTATATGCCACCTATCTCACTATCCAAAGTGATTCTGGGCAGCTTTCCTGAAGCTTCCTGGGGTGAACCATCTGGAAAGGCCTCGCCTCTTGTTACTTTAAAAGGAAATTTAAAAGAAGTGGAAACACAACTTTTAGAATAGGAGCCACTGAATAAAGATTCACGAAGGGCCATGATAAGAGTTCACACAGTCATTCTGTTGCTTTCACGCATGTGGTTTATTCTTGAAGATCTGATTAATTTTCAGTCTTGTGATCATATTCTGTTCTAGGCGAATGCTGAAAAACCACAGCAAACCCAAAGATGAGAAAGAGATGTCCAAAGATCTCCTCATCATTCCTCCAAGAGCTGGGACACCCAAACTCCTTCAAGCTGCCCTGGTAGCTGCAGAAAGAATGGGAGGCAAGAGAAGACTGGCTCATGTCCGCTGGAGACTGAAGGAACTGAAGGTGATGCAGGTTCTCTCTAAAAGCTAAAAGCCCAGAAGGAGGGGAACATTGTGTAGATCTGCCCAGGATGGGCTGGAATATGGCCTAGGACTGCACCCCCTTCTGCTTTGCTTGGTCTGCTATGAATCTAACTCCTAAAACTTCTAAATCATGGCTGCAGCTCCACAAGCCAATAATTTATAAACCATGGCTTTAAGCATTACATCAGCCCAGATAATTTGCATCTTATTCAGGAAATACCTGGGAGACACCTGGATGGGAAAATTGGCTTAAGGCATTCTGAAACTGAAATCATAACTGAACTTGAATAGGTAGTTTCATGAATGAGATAAGGAGAAGGAAATCCCCACAATGTGGAGGTGGTGAGGTATATTTGGAGTGCTGAGAGCCTGAGTTAGAGTTCTTGCAAAATAGTCAAGTCCCAAAATTGACCAGGATGATGCTGGTAAAGGTACCAATTCTTCACTTTACCCCCATCAGCCATTGAGATGTATTCTACCACATTAAAAGTAAAGGTTTCCCCAACTCTAGGGGGTGGTCCTCATCATTTCCTAGCCGAAGAGCCAGAGTGTGTCTGAAGATGCTTCTGTGGCCATATGGCTGGCATGACTATATGCCGAGGTGCACGGACACAGTTACCTTCCCACTAATTTAGGCAGTACCTATTTATCTACTTGCATTTTCAAATGCTTTTAACTGCTAGGTTGGCAGGAGTTAGACAGACAGTGGGAGCTCACCCTGTTATGTGGCAGCTCTTGGGTCTCAAACTTGAACTACTGACCTTCCAGCTGACAAGCCCAGCATCTTAACCACTTGTGCCATCACACGCCCTTATCACATGTTCTACCACATTAGTCCCTCTTTTATTGTTTTTCTGAATACATCTTTTATGGACCTTGGCTGAAGTCAGTTTATGTTCTAAGAATACTTCTGACACTCAATGGACATTTTGCTCTGCAGCATCTCAGTTCCTTTGTCAATAATTTTTTTAATTAAAGAAACCTAAAGCAAATTCAAAAGTCAGATTTTGCTCAAGTGGCTAAAATATCTGTGGGCATATTTGTGTCCATGGACATCACTCTGGAGGCTCTAACTAGAAGAATGTATTTCAGGATGTTTCTTTCCCTGGTCTTAGGCAAGCATCTTTTTCCTACCAAGGATACACAAGGCCCCTTATATGATTCTCAACCTGATTAATTTCTTTTTCAGGCTGCCAGTTCCACACCAGTTGTCTGTAAGTCATCAGCTAGCCATACTTCACCAACTGGCTCCCTCAAACCCAATGGCTGCAGAACTGAGAAGATGATCTCCAAGACTCCTGACCATCCTGTTTGGGTTTCCATGAGTCCAACTCCTAATGGAGATGAAGAGGTTCTCTCAGTGGAAATCTTAGAAAAGGATGAAACCAAGTAGAAGAATCAGATGAGCCTCCATATCTATGGAAGTTGCAGAGCAAGAAGGGCCTTGCTGGTAACTGATCATATTTGCTTGGATTGTTCAACCAGTCAAAATATAGTCTCTAATGTTGTGCTATTAAGAAAAAAGTTGACTGCCAACAGTTGGTAATTAGAGTCCCCTAGAATTTTTAAAATGTTATTTAGAGAAGTAGTTTGGTGTTGTGGTCAAGACATTGGGCTAGAAACTGGAAGATTGTGAGTTCTAATCCTGCCTTAGTCACAAAGCCAGCTGTGTGACTCTGGGCCAGTCACTCTCTCAGCCCTGGAAAAAGACAGTTGCAACCCATTTCTGAAAAGCCTTGCCAAGAAAACTGTAGAGTCCACAGAGAGGCAGTTTGCAAGAACCGGACATAATTGAATGGAAGGAAAAATTATACAAGCAGAAATCCAAGTGAAATTTAGAGCAATTGAAATTTAAAGATTCCAAATATACAGTAAATATTTTGATTTTCTTAAAATAGCCATAGTTTCTTCTCTTGAGAGGTCTTTTAATGCAATGTGCAGTACAAGGTGAGGTAAGGATGTAAAAAAATGTAAGAAATGATTCAGAAAATCAGTAAGTTTGGAAAATAGCGTTGCATAAAGTCATCTACATACAGTAGAAGATGTCGGCCATGTAGAAGTAAGACTGATTATGTAGTTTTGATTCCTTGTGACCACAGATTGTAGATGTAAGAGGTTCATAATATTAATCTGTTTTCCAGGGGGTTAAAAATAATTGAATTATCTTAAACAATGGCTTCTATGACTTTGTTTGTAGATGTTTGCTGACATAAATATAAAAAAACAGGTGATAAAAAAGGGGGTGTGGTGGCGCAAGCGGTTAAGATGTTGGACTTGCTGGCTGGCAGACAAGTTTGTGACCCAAGCACTGCTGTGCAACAGGGTGAGCTCCCATTGTCTGCCCAGCTCCTGCCAACCTAGCACAGTTCAAAAGCATGTAAACATGCAAGGAGATAAAGAGGTACCACCTCGGTGGGAAGGTAACAACATTCCGTGTGCCTTGGCGCATAGTCGTGCCGGCCATACGACTACAGAAGCATCTTCAGATGAACACTGGGTCTTTGGCGAGGGAATGGAGATTAGCACCCCCCCAAAAGTGGGTTAGGACTGGCAGGAGAAACCTTTGCCTGTAAAAAAGTGCCCGGAGTGCTTGCCTCCTACGGCAGGTCAAAGGTCAAAAAGGTAAAGGGTTCCTGGCCAGGCCAGGCCAGTCCTGGCCGGCTCCAGCGGCCGGTGCTCATCTCCTGGCCACAGCCGAGAGGGCCAGCGGTTGTCTGCGGAAGCTGCTGTGGTCACGGGGCCGGCGCAATCACACGCTGAGTGCGCGGTCTTCGCTTTGAGAGAACCGCAGTGGGGGGGCGCCGAGCCCGCGCGTCCTCGGGAGCACTCGGGACACCGATTTTCCCCTGGATGTGTTCCATCGTGTTCTCGGCTCCCGCGCCACCCTCCGAGCAGCGGCACTGAGCGCGGGGCGCAGAGGGTCGGGAGCCGAGTCGGCAGCGCTGAGCCCGACCGCGGGGGCCAAGGGCTGGCTGGCTTGGGCGTCCGTTGGGGGGCGCCGAGTGGCGGGGCGCCGGCAGGTGCTGCTTTCGATCTTCCAGTCGCGCGTTGCAGATGCCATTTTTACCAGCGGTAAATGTTTCTTCCGCACAGTCGATTAATAATTGAGTGACGGAAGTTGTCTGAATACCTCGCGAGCGCTGGACGCGCCGCCGAAAAACATTTGCGGCCGGGGGGCGGATTGCATTCCCGCTTGCTCCGTCGCAAACCTGGGCCGCCCAGCATCCGGAGAATGCCGGCAGGCCCCCCGGCAGCGAACCTGATCTCTACTCGTGTTTTCCCGGGGCACTTTCTAACAGAGGAGGGGCTACACGGCTGGGAGCACTGCGGGCAAAACGCCCCCCGTTCGGATGGGCGAGACCGCGCCGCGGCAGAAGCGCCCCCTGCCGGCCACTGCCCCCCACAACAAGATTCTCTGGTGCCGCAGATGGCGGCCTCTGTGAAGCGGGCTCCCGCGCTGTGTTGCACTTAGTTCTCTCTGCAACTCTTTGCGGACGATATATTCCCGAAAAAAATCCTGGACATTGGAAGGCATACTTTAATGTTGAATATCTAACTTCATTTATTATCATTTTATTTACTGTGGTCTTGCAAGTATGCTGAGCGCTGCCGTACTGGAGTCAAATTCCTCGCATGTCGAACCATCCTTGGCCAATAAAGTATATGACTCTGATTACCCCCCCTCATTCTTTCTACTAACTTCCCCAAGGGGTGGGTTCACACAAAGTGGTAGTCTGTAACTGACTTGGGAAACTAGTTTCAAAATAAGTAAAGCTCACAAAAATAAATGTGTCTAATTCCAAATCACGGACCTTTTGCACCCAAAATATAACTACTCTGCTCCTGGAGGAAATACTATAAGAAAACCTAATGCAGAAACTAAGTGGCCAAATCTGGAAAAATAAGGAACTTTTATATTAAAGCTGGTTGCTGTACCTTCATCTGAATGAAGCTTTAAGTTTGTAAATGAGATTAAGGTTTACAAAGTCTCTCCTGTAAAACCCAGCCCTGGAATGAGAAGTGATGAGTGGGAGAGTGAAGCAGCTGGGGAAACCCCTAATTAGGGTTGTGTTAACCTTGGTCAGGATAGAGCATCAGGCCGTCACTGTGGTCAGAGAATGGAGGGGTTGAAATCCAGACCAGGATTTGAACAGTGAGAGAGTCAGAATATAAATTTAATAAATAAATAAAACCATGTTCATTTCCTGGCGATCCACACATGGGAGACAATCAGCTGAAGGTAGGAGCACTGTTGGGCTCTGAGATGCCTTTTTGTACCTTCTGAAGACTTACCTCACCCTTCCTAATTATTCGGGCTGGGGATCTTGTTCTGAAAACCTGGTAAATGAAAGATGTTTGGCTTTTTTAAAAAGATGTCCCTCCTCCCTGTTTCTGTGAGGGTTTAAAATTCAGGGGAGGTTGTCAGAAGCAAATGATGTTGCTGAGCAAGGAAGGAGAAACTTAAGTTAGGATAGAGAATCCAGGCCACAGCAGGTTAGGTCAGTCAAACCAGTAAAGCTGAGTCGAGACAGACCAAATGATCATAGTCAACTGGTCCCAACCCAGCACTTGGCAAAGGAGGTGCTCTTATAGCATGTAAGATTTGTCTGCCTTCCGCACCAGTGGTGGAGAAGTCAATGGAACAGAGCAGCTAGGAATGCAGGCCATGGAGGAGAATAGACAGATGGGCAGACAGTTCAGGATGAGCAGAAAGCTTTAGAGGTGGGAGAAGCTTGAGTCCTAAATGCCTGAGGGGGATGAAGGATCAGATACGTGATGACCTAACACAGACTCCATCCTTGTGTACTACCCACTGTCTCACCACCGGTCATGTTTTTGCATCAGGATACATATTTTGTTACTTGCACACACAAAAATCCCAAGCAGCTCTGTTAACTATTCAGGATTCAATCATTAAATTACTTAGGGTGCCACTGGAGAATTCCACTAATTTGAAATACTAATACAGTATTAATCTAATTTATAATGAAGTACACCAAAATGAAACATCAGAGCCCATCAACTCAAAGCAATAAAGAAGATAAAATTTAAATCAGTGTGAAGGTTAGTAGAAAAGGTGTTTAACAATGTGCATCTTTCAGCAAAGTAAATCTTCCCCAGCACTGTGGACCTAGAGAGAGTGAAATGTCTGGGCTCCTTTGCTTTGGCTTGCTTTCCTCCTCCTCCTCCTCCTCTTACAGGATCTTTTCTTAAGGGCCATGCATGGCTGTGACCTTGTGGGTTGGAGGGGAGGGAAAGAGCAGAGGGGTGTGCTGGCTTTCTGACATCCCTTCACTGCATATGGCTTGATGATGATCCGGCCCTTGCAATTTGAACTCAGAAATTTCCAAAGGGTCTGCCCACTTTACAGTTTAAAACCAGATACTCTAGATGTATTTGTGGTTATGGTTCTAGTGAGAGGCCTTTGTCTCCACACAGCTTCTAAAGCAGTATTATTCCTTGTTTCCCTTTCTTGGATAAAACCCTGACGACACTTGCAGCTATTTGCAGATGTGAGCCTCGGAAAACTTCTTGTGGCTTAAAGAAGCATCATTCCAAATGGTTGCACATGGGGCCTGCAGAGTAATTGTAAGTTGGCTATGACCCTCCTTTGCCACTTTGGACCTTAAACTACTGAAAGTACCACCAGCCAACCAGAGTCCCCCCTCAGTGAGCAACAGGAGAGCACAAAAATTGGGCCATCTGGGCTTGTTTGCTTGTTCATTATTGAATGTATTTGTAAATTTGCTAATGTCAGCTTCCACATTAAAAAAAACAGATTTCTGGCAGAATATTTGTGGAGAGACATCAGATCCCACCAGGTGGGAAATGACACCTCATAGCTCCATGGAGAGAGGTTTACTCAGCAAACTTGTCTCTTTAATTCCACTGGCTTTATTTGTATGAGATGCCCAAGCTAGATGGCAGCACAAGATTAGCCTTGGCTGATCTGGAAAAATTAAGCAGCCCAAGATTAAAGCTTAGACTAAGAAGCCAAACAGAAAACAGAAAAAACACCCTCTCATGCCAGAAGATAAAGGCAAACTACTTCTGTCTTATTTCCAAGAAAAGTACAGACATGGACATGTCCATAAAACCTCCAGCAGTTCAGCTTGACATAAAGGAGATGACCCTAAAAGATCTCAGAACGGGTCCAAGGTAGAGGAACAGCTTGAATGGCTGTTGGGCTTATTGTATCAATATGTTCAGATATCCCAAAGACAGGTGTAACTTCTATGGCAACTGATCTGGATGCTCTGGCTTATGCCTGCTGCTTGAATGAGTGGTGGGCATCAGCTGTGGTCTTCGTCAGAGCTCATCCCCACGTTCCCAGGGCCTTGCTTGCCCTGGACCCAGAGATATCTGCTCTGCAGCTGAAAAGGCTGGCTGGCTTTGATGTCATGACAGCTCAGAGCAACTCTGGGATTAGTGATCCAACCTGCTTATGCTTCCTTGGATCTGAGCCAGGCTCAGAAAGTAATTGCTGCTTGAGCAAGGTAGTTTACTCACAGGTATCTTTTGAGGCGAGTGTGGGAGAAACTCCCTATTGTATTTCATTCTTCTTGCTGGGAGATCAGAATGGGGAGAACAGGCTTGCAGACCGGTTCATACTGACGGAAAGAGACCCGCCTGAGACACTGGGACGCAGAAGTTCCCACAGTCAATGGACAAAAGCACATTTGTGTCCTGAGATCAAGAAGGAAAGGAATGAAGAGGCAGAACTCACTCAGCTGCTGCATAATTAAAGCTTCTAAAATATGGATCAAAAGCTTCTCTCCTTTGCCTTACTGTTCTTCCTTCGCCATCATAATGATGAACTGTGACCTGGGTTTTCCATGCTCTACTTTCCACAGAGCCAAACACTCAGAAGCTAAGTATCTTGACAGCACAAATTAAAAACCTGAACTGAAAGTCTTCAGGCATGAAGTTTATTAAATTTGCTTTCCTGAATCTTAAAAAAACCCGTCCTCCTTGAGAAACAAAAATATTGAAACATGATACATGTTTCTGACAGGAATTCAAATAAGCAATGTTCTCAGAGTAGGAGTGGGGATGACCAATGGACAAACTGATTGTCAAGTAGGGTGAATAAAATTAATGAGCTTTTAGCAATCTTCGACTGACCGCAACAGATAGAAATTTGTATGGCTTTTGTGGAATACCAACTGAGGATGGCCAGCCAGGCCAAGAAGGGAATTCCTCAGACTGTGTGTGGCACATCAGTCTGTCATGAGGCAGTGACGACATCATAACAATCAGAGGCTGAGGGAACAGAACAACTGACAAGCCCAATAATCTCAGTGGATGGATCCACACTTGACAAAGTTAAAAATCAGGAGCTCCAATCCATGGAACCCAGTCAAATATTTGGCAATACGAAAAACTCAGAGGAGCTTCTCCTATGCATGCCTTGAATACCTTAAATAACAAAGTAACTCCTAACTTAGGAAGGAATCCAGGACTTATTCTTGAGAGGAAGGACATGAATCTTATCTGATCCGTTGTGCTGCTCATTTCTCCACCAGGTTCAGCAGGCTCTTCTTCTACAGAGTAGGCTCCAACCACTCTTTAATGCAATTTCTCTGCAACTTCAAAGAACCTCCCAGGGCCATTCTGGCCATGTTCTGAGCAACCCAAGCAACACCAAGAATGCCGGCTGGAGAAATGGAGGGCAGGGCAGGACTCAGCCAGAGTGATGGGCTTCAGATGGAGCTGCACACAAGCTCCTCATCCTGGTCTTGAGTGTTTGGGAAGGGGACAACCTGGAAGGAAAGGCGGCAAACACAGGACCCTGGGAACGACAGCTGGAGGGATGGAGTGAGGAGGGCAGCCAGGAGTCCCTGGGGGCTAGTTGGAGGAGCTGGACAGTGCCTATTTTAATTAACTAACTCCTTTTTCCGAGTTACAATAACTGTTCATTGCCACATGCTCAGTAGAATACTTTTGCTGTTATAATCCAGCTGCCCCTTGCTTTAATATTAATTTTCCATTAAAATTTAAACTGGATGCCTTCTTTCTCCTGGGTATGGCCAACTTATTTGTCTCCAAGACTGAGCTGTGGCAAAGATATTGGAAAGAAAGCAATAGATTCTAAACGGCGTTTTATGCCTCTTGGCATTTTACTCAAAGAAATAAACTTTCCTTTAACCTGAGCCACTTCTATGTAAGCCACTGCCGACTTATGAATGCTCCCCAGTACAGATGCCCTCCTAGAATCCCATCCATGCCCAGTGACCAAAGACAAGGATGAGAGGGAATCAGTAGGTGGGTTGCTCAATAACCTAAGCTATATTACCATAGAATCGTTTAGGGGTCAGGGTGTGGTGTGAACCAGACAACCGGGCTGCATCATCGCAGGATTATTCACAGGCTTTGATGGCGTTTCGTGTTCATGTCTCTGAAGACTCTCGCTCGCCCAGGGTAATTGCATCGCAACAAAAGTTTAAAAAACAGGCATCTGGACTGGATTGAAAATTGGATGAAATCCAATCCAGATGCCTGTTTTTTAAACTTTTGTTGCGTTTCGTGTTCCGTTACTTTGCACATGCTCAGGCCACGAGAACGTCGGATCTTTTCTCCGATTCCGGGGCTCCAACGCGGACGCGGGTCTTGTTCGGGAGGAAGGAGCCGCTCTGAGCTGCGTGGGAAAGCGAGGCCGAGGCCGAGGCCGAGGCCTCGTCCGGAGGGGCTGCGTGAAAGCAGCTGCGCGGGGAGGCCGGAAAGCGGAAACTGAGGAAGGTCTCCGGAGGGCTGGCGAGGCCTTCTTGGTCTGCGGACTTAACGTGGACCCCAAACGGCCGCTTCGCCGGAGGGAGCCGCGCGGCTGCAAGCCGGGGCAGAAGAGCGGCCGCCCCGTGACCGGCTACTCCCCGAGCGCCCCCAGAGGAAGCGTGGCCGCTCCCCGGCCGGGGGGCGCCCTCCGAGAAGCGGCGCGCGGGACCTGCCGGCGCTGCTCGGCGGGAGCCCCGCTCACCTGGCACGCTCCGGGGCGGCAGCGCCTCTTCGCGGGCGACCGGGGAGCGCAGCCGGGGGACGATCGAGCGCCGGATGAGCCGGCGGGTGGC
>JANHZU010003930.1:56659-70938 GCA_032468055.1 Acrochordus granulatus
ACTTTGTTGCGAAGCTCCTTCCAATCTTTCCTAGAAAACTACCTAGGAGGGAGCAATTAAGTCTGAACCCCAGTCTGAGTAGAAAGGGCAGCGCCACAACACATGTGCGATTATCTCAGCATCACCAAGGTGGCATTCATTCCCCTTCATTCTTACACAAAGAAGGGGGGGTTTAAACTCTGTTTAATGGACCACTTGCTGCGGGTGGGGGGGAGAGAGGCTGTACACGAAACCAATAATTTTCAGGAATCATTCACACCACTTAGGATACAGTGGATTTTATTTAGTGGTGATGTCTGGAGAAAAGCTTGTCTAAAGTAAACTGAGGTCTGTTAAACCAAGATTAACTTTATACATTTTGAAAAGGAAATAAATACCTGACCACTGGTCTTGTTTGGACTATTCCAAGTTCAAAAGGCACTTAGACCAATTTCCAGGAAGGGTGGCAAAAGGAATTGTATTAAAAAATGATATTACTGCAAATGTCAAGAAATGGTTGTTGGAAATGAGTGATGTAGAAATACGTGTTACTATGGCAGAGGTTCTGTGATATCTTCCGTTGTTCATATTACAGTAATAATGCTGGTAAGGTGAAGGTGAAGGTTTCCCCTGCCAGTCAACTCTAGGGGGTGGTGCTCATCTCCATTTCATAGCTGAAGAGCCAGTGTTGTCTGAAGACGCTTCCATGGTCATGTGGCTGTTCGCCGAGGCACATGGAATACTATTTATCGACTTGAATTTTGCATGCTTTTGAACTGTTAGGTTGGCAGGAGCTGGGGTGAATAACAGGAGCTCACCCGATTATATGGCAACTGGGTTTCAAACTCAGGTTGCCAACTTTCTGGCCAACAAGCCCAATGCCTTAACCACAAGGCCACCATGCCCCCACCACATCTCATATAAGAAGGATTATTTTCTTTCTTAGTTTGTATTTTTAGTTGTATGTTTAATTTTTTTTCTTTAAGAAAATAAATATATTTTTAAAAAATGGAAGGAAAGGGGCTTTACCTTCACCAGACCCTTGACCTTAGCAAGCACCAATCCCAAACTTCTTTCTGGGGCTGCTCTCCCACCTCTTGGAAAAGAGAGCAGGAATGGAGTTGACCTGGCGTCAGAATGCCAAGGTCCATGTTTTTCAGGAGGCATCTTGAAATGGTCACTTCCAGTTTCTTTTGGAATTTCCTTCCTTTTAACATGATGCCTGTCTGTCTTTCTCATCAGGGGACCCTGGAAAACCCTGGGATCAACCAGAGGGCTCTGCAGCTTCTCTTCTCCGAAGTGCAGTCCAAGGCCCCCGACTGGAACTATAGGATCACTGTCAGTGTAGCTGAAATCTATAATGAAGCTCTCAGGTAATGGCAAGAAACCACCACTTGCCATCGTTGTGCCATCGTTGGATTTGGCTGGGAAGAGGTGCTTCAGAGCAGAGGGGAGGATGACTGCAGCCCCTGCCCACAATTCGTTGGAGCAACAGCCACACTTTTTGCAGGGAGGCTTCAGAATTACACTCGGGAACGTACCGAAGCACAACCTCCCCCTCTCCCCATTACCCAGCTTTGACTCTCTCTCTGGTCACAAGTGAATAGTGCGCAGAGCAGCATTGGGCCAGAGCAGCAATGCTTGTGGCTTATCTGACTTTGTTTGGGTTAGAAAGTAAAATGTTTGGGCTGAAACAGCCTTGATAGTGGAGATATGTCAATAAAGATTCTCAGTCATCCAGGTAGAATTGTCTGGAGGTTGAGTCATGGCAACTGGGCTTCTTTTCTTGTTGGTTTGAGATGTTTTGCTGCTTATCGAAGCAGCTTCTTGTGAATTTTCCTTCTCTTCTTCTGACAAAATGTCTATTTCCCTGAATGAGGTTTGGGCCTATGCACTCTAAAGCAGAGGCCCATTCTTCTCTTTCATTATGCATTTTGGGAGCCAGTTTGATCCAGTGGCTAAGGTAACAGACTAGCAACTGGGAGGTCATAAATTCTAATCCCATCTTAGCTTGAAAGCCAGCTGGGTGACCTTGGGCCAGTCACTCTCAGCTCAACTCACCTCACAGGGATGCTGTTGCAGGGAAAATAGGAGGTGGGAGGTGTGTTAAATATGTTCACTGCCTTGAATTTATTAAAAATAATAAAGGCAGGATACAAATAAATAAAATAATAACTTTCATAAGAAGAAGTTGCTTCTGCCTCTGCATTGTGGCTTTTGACCTCTCTCTTTCTCCCTGGTTGAATGCATTCTCCGTGACTCCAGGACTTTCGCTGTCTCCCTTTCAGAGATTTGCTTGGAAAGGAGCCTCAGGAGAAGCTGGAGATAAGACTCTGCCCAGATGGAAGTGGGCAGCTTTATGTTCCAGGCTTGACTGAGTTCCCCGTTCATAGTGTCAAAGATATAAACCAGGTTAGCAGCGGGCAGGAGGAGGTTCCTGGTGTGCCTGTTCCGTCAGTGGTGTCTGGAAAGCGATGTGCTGGCTGGACTTCCAGAATTCCCCAACCAGCTTGCTTGGGATTTTAATAACCACAGACTATGTTTAGCCCTTTAGTTAAGGGCTCACCTATGATTTGGTGCTTGGAAAGAGCGGCTGAAAAGCTGCAGAGACATCCTGGTGCTCATTCTTCTACCAAACAAGGATGGGGGAAAAGGGGACCGGAAGACTAAAACAGGGATTAAGCTAATTCTCTTGCTCTCCCAAAAGCTGCTCTGAACCAAGAAAACTAGATTCTCAGAATCTCAGTAGGCAGATTTGTTGCAGAGAAAATCTTGGGTGCTCTTTAGCCTGCATGAAATTCATTAGGGCAGATCTCCTTCCTAGCTCCTCTTGATGCAGGGAAGATATTGCTGTCTATTTGTCTTCAGACTTTGTAGGATCTTGCAAACATTTCCAGGCTCAGGGAATTCCATTACAGTTCCTCCAACTTCCCCAGGTCTTTGAGTTTGGTCATATCAATCGAGCAACAGAGTGCACCCAGCTCAATGAACACAGCTCCAGATCTCATGCCCTCCTCATGGTCACAGTGCGGGGAATCGATTGCAGCACAGGAATAAGAACTACAGGTTGGTATAGATTCCTCCTCTGATTCAGAATGAATTGCTGAACCAGTGGAATATTGTGAGCAGCCAAGGTGAGTGATGGAGAGTATGGACCATATTTGGAGCTCCTGCAATAGCCAACCGCATACTGAGATCTCCACTCCTGGTTGTCAGTCCTTTTGCAGCCTCATAATAAGGGACCACTGCATCTCTTAGGTTATTATTCAGTTTTTTTAAGAAAGCTTAAATCCTCCTGAAGAACTTGTATATGCTTGATGTTATATCAGCAAAAACGGGTAGATTTTTTTAAACATACTTCTGTAATGCATGCTCTTTGCAAAAGGTTTCTCAGTTTTTTAATATATAATTTTTGTATACTTTTCAGGGGATTAAGGAACTACATTACAAAATTTAGAGAAGTACAGCTGGAAAGGATAATTAATTCCAGTATGTGTATTACTTTGAGCTGTCCCAATTAGATTGTTTCACAGGAACATGCAAACACACATTCCACTCCCCTTCCTGTGTGCAGTTGGGGATCACAGTGGAATCATTGCTTATTCAGGTAACCTGAACCCTCAGATGGGGGCTTGTCACTCAATCTGGGGAACAGAATGGCACCTTGTCTATGAAATGCTCCAAGCATCCATCTTCAGTATGGGCTGTACTTGAGAAAGCTTTAAAAATGGTAGCAATATAATTTGTTAGAACTTTTTCTTGGAAGTTAGTTGAGATTAAGTGCCATGGTGGATTAATTAAGAATAGAGGAATTTAGAACAGAGGAAATCTGGCCATTTTTGTGCTTAAACATGGAGAAGAGGAAAGGTTGCTTTCAGTTTGTGAGTGACAAAGAAGTCTTTTTATCAAGTCCATCTTGTGCAGTATTGTTAAAATTAACTTCAGTCAGCCAGTTTGGCCAAATTAGTGGAATTGCAGCAAAAGCAAAGGAGAAACAGTCTAATTTCAAAGGTCCTTTGCAAGTGATCAGTTCAAGTCTCTGGTAAGAGGTGCATGTCCCCTGGAGACAGAAAGGTGGCACAGGGACAAAGAGGGCATGGCCACCGCCACCAACAACACTGTGCTTTACCCTTGCTTATCTTCGACCTATCCCATTCCCTCCCCCAACGATTTCCTTGAAGGCACCGTCTGGTGTACAGCTTGTGATGGTCTTGGATGGACCTTGGTCCTCCAGGAAGTTGGCAGATGAGCCCAGTGTTTTATTGGCATTATTGCAAGAAATAAACTTAGGATTTCAGCTTAAGAATCTGCCTTCTCTTCTCTTAGGGAAGCTGAATTTAGTAGATCTGGCAGGATCTGAGCGTGTGGGTAGATCTGGCGCCGAAGGGAACAGGTTGCGTGAGGCTCAATACATCAACAAGTCGCTCTCAGCTTTGGGAGATGTGATCTATGCGCTGCGTTCCCGCCAGTCCCACGTGCCTTTCCGCAACTCTAAGCTGACCTACCTTCTCCAAGATTCTCTCAGTGGTGAAAGCAAGACCCTCATGATGGTCCAGGTGAGTATTCCCAGAGAAAGATCAACTTGGCTGGGTTTTTCGGGTGATCCAAGACAAAATGCAGGATCGATCAGATGCGCATGCTACTTTGGTCTTTGTTTTAATGTTTATGTCATATGTGCTTGGTGGCCTGCACATCGATGGTTGATACTGTTCTCCAGCCTGTTTGGATAATTAATTTTATATGCTTGGCTGGGTAATCTTCCAACTTAATTCCCATTTGAAAAATCAAACTGAAAGTCCCTCTCAAAGTTGCAAAGAGGTCTGAGTGCTCCCTTGTGTGCATCTGTTGGGTTGTGGGCTACAAAGCATGAATGTGGAGGGGGGGCAAGACCACATATATACTAAAACTGATTTTCTGTTTGTGGACCTTTATTTATCCAGAGTGGCATTACAAAAGCTCAAAAGGTCTTCAAAAATCTCTCAGAAGAAACTTTAAAGGGAATGCACCCAGTCAGTGGAGAATAAAATGCTGCTCTGGATGGGTGAATCGCATACTGAGTTCTCCACATTATGTCTCCTTGCAGTTCCTACTTGGTGCAGTGGTCTGGCTTGCTTGGGGTTGCCAAAGGCACTGGGCAAAAAAAGGGGGCTGATAATGCCTGGTGATGGGTTTGGAAGACGTCCAGGGCTGATGGTGACTGCTGAAGCCCTGTGTGAGGCAGGAGTGGGTATTTTGCAGATTGCGTTCTCAGTCCTTGCCATGTGCCCCTGGCAAACAACTCGGGTTTCCTATAGGGATCCCCAGTGGCCAGGAGGTCGAGTGTGAAGTGACAAGCCCCCTCCTCTGGAGCAGCTTTGTTCAGGAGAGGGAACACCCTCCTGGCCTCCCAATAACTGGGGAGAGCATGGCTTTTCCCAAACACCCTTAGGGAGTAGCATATTCTAATGCCATCAGAATTTCAGTCATAATTTAATGGGTTATTTGTGGCTCTTTTTTAATGTTTAGTTTCTGTAAGCTGCCTGGGATCTGACTGCTCTCCAGCAGTAAGATAAATTTGACAGACAAACAAGTAGAGAAATAAACTTCATTGAGGTGCAGCCTCACCAGGAGTCGGGTGTGTATTACAAAAAAACTGGACTTGGATCTACAGATTCAATATTTAATAATGAATCTTTAGGGACAGATTATGAAATTATAAGTTTGTTATCACCTAAGAATTAACCATGACTTGTTATACATCACCCAAAGAAAGAAGTCGGAAATCATCCTTCGTGTAATTTTTACAAAAATTGTTGGTCACCCTTTTCTGTTTTGTGTCTAAATGTTAGTTTTGTACATTTTTTATTTCTAGTTATTAATATCTTAATAAAAAGTTTAAAATAGGAATCAGGCAGCCCCTTTTCCACCTGACCAATTTGATTAAAGGTTTGGGGCTGCAACTCACTGATGAGGTGCAGCAATGGACTGTGCTGATGTAGAATTTAAATTGGGGGGAACTTGGGAGGAAATTTGAGGAAAAAGTGAGGGCCATGATGGGGCACAAGTTTGAGTCCTCTTTTGGCACAAAAGCCAACTGTGGACTCTGGGCCATCCCCTCCTCTCAGCCCATACCACTTCACAGGGTAGTGGTTGTGGAGAAAATAAGAGCTCAATGGGAAGAAGACACACATCATCAACATGTTCAGCCATGTGAAAAAGAAAGCACACCCTCCTTGAGTTCTGTGGTTTTCCATATCAGGACATAGTAAACATCAGTTCTTAAAACTAGGTCAATACAACCTCAGGTGAACAATGACACACAACATATTACCCCATCTCATCACTTATCTTGCAAAAGGAAAGCCAAAATGGAGGAGCCATGTGTGAAGAACTAAGTACGTCTTATGACTCAATAGCTTGTAGAACCACCTTTAGCAGCAATAACTTGAAGTAAACGTGTTCTGTATGACTTTATCAGTCTCTCACATCGCTGTGGAGGAATTTTGGCCCACTTTTCCTTACAACGCTGCCTCAGTTTATTGAGGTTTGTGGGCATTGTATATGCGCAGCTCTCCTGAGCATTTCAGTTGGGTTGAGGTCTGGACCGTGACTGGGCTGTCGCAACACCTTGATTCTTTCCTCTTCCAGCCGTTTTGTGGGAGAGTTGCTGGCGTGCTTGGGATCGTTGTCCGGTTGCATGACCCAGTGTCGGCCAAGCTTTAGCTGTCGGACAGATGGCCTCACCTTTGGCTCCAGAATACTTTGGGATACAGAGGAGTTCACGGTCAACTCAATGACTGCCAGGTGCCCAGGTCCTGTGCTGCAAAACAAGCCCAAATCATCACTTCCATCGCCATGCTTGACAGTTGCTGTGAGATGTTTGTGCCGATCTTGTGATCTTGCATTTTGCCAGACTTCTCCACTTTGGTCTTGTCTGTCCAAAGGACGCTGTCCCAGATGCCTTGTGAGATGCAACTTTGCAAACCTAAGCTGTGCTGCCATGTTCTTTTTAGAGAGAGGAAGCTTTCTCCTGGCAACCCTTCCAAACAAACCATACCTGTTCAGTCTTTTCCTAATTGTACTCTCATGAACTTGAACATTTCACATGCTAACTGAGGCCTGTAGAGTCTGAGATGTCACTCTTGGATTTTTTGCAGTTTCTCTGAGCATGGCACGGTCTGACCTTGGGGTGAATTTGCTGGGACGTCCACTCGTGGAAGATTGGCAACTGCCTCGAATGTTTTCCATTTGTGAATAATCTCCCTCACTGCAGAATGATGGCCTTTCAACTGTTTGGAAATGGCCTTATAACCCTTCCCAGATTGATGGGCAGCAACAGTTGCCTTTCTAAGATCATTGCTGATGTCTTTACTCTTTGGCATTGTGCTAACACACACCTCAGTGCTGGAGACCAGCAAACTCCGACAACTTCGGTTTTTTTAGAGTAGTCACATAGCACCTGGCTACAACTTAGCCTCTTCATACCTATGGAAGCAGTCAGGGTGTCTTCACACATGGCTTCTCCATTTTGGCTTTCTTCTTATAAAATAAATGATGGCATGGTAGGATAAACCATAGAGCTCAAAGAGGGTATACTTTCTTTTTCACATGACTGTACATATACGTCTGCCATCTCTCAATGTAGCTGTTAGGAAATTCTTCCTGATAGCCAACTGAAATCTACTTTCTTGTACACATACTGAAAAAGTTTGCCTTGTCTGTTACTCAGTGCCCTTTAGACGCTGTTTCTTTAAATTTAAAAGATTTATAAAGCTGCCCATCTCTCAGCCACCTTTGGGTGGCTCCCAATCAAAAATTAAAAGACACACAAAACCATTTTAAAAACTATAAAATACAGTTAACCTATGAAACATTACGAACACTAAAGCCTGGCGCCAGTCCGTACTAATATGCCATCATCTGATCTTCTCCTGATGCTTGGGGGAAAAGCCAGGCATTAAGGCCTTCTGAAGACTAAAAGGGGGATGCCTGCTGAACATCAGGGAACAAGGTGTTCGTTCCCCAGGCAGGGTTTGCCTGGAAGAGGTATCATCTGCATCCCTTAGGTGATAAAAGGTGGTACTCCAAATTTTGGACAGGAATCTCAAAAGAATAAAACATCATCAAGCAAACCTAAAGATGAGGAGGGAAAGGATGCAGTCAAATATGCAAGGTCAGGGCACTTAGGCCTCTCCCTAAGGACATCTGCCCACCCTCCTGGGTCAAACAGGGTGGGTGTGCCCTGTTCCAGGCCCCTTCCCTTGAATGAGGCCGCCTGATGGGGTCCCGGAGGCCCCTCCCCAGCAGAGGCCCCGGGGACCCCTCCTCTCCTAGCCCCCTGGTGGGGGCCCTTGGGCCTGACTCTTCCCACGAGTGCCCATAGGGCTGGGGGGCGGTTGAGCTGCCCCGGTGCCGGGCCCTGTGAACAGACGAAGGAACGTACAGTATGTCTCAAGGGGCACTGGATTTCAGAAAGTAACACATTTGCTAAAGTACTTAATTTCTCTAAACATTTTATACATACAAAATTAAAAAAGAAATAGAAAAGAGACAACCCCCAACAAACTAAAAACCAAGAGGAAAAAAATCTATTTTACTTCTTAACCAATGACTAACAAATAACACTTCATTACTTATTAGTCACCGATTTACCAGTGAATACATTACTGTCCTTTGATGAACAGGAAAACACTTGCCTTTTCGGAAGCACACATTTCTGTCAACCGTTCCTTCACATCGGAAGTGATAACACTTTTCCAATTTGTTCAGCCACTCCCATGTTCGATGCAAATATAATTCCTGATAAACTATCAGGAAAAAGTTTTGGTATATAGTTCAACGTTACATTCACATCTTTAACATTTAAAGACTTTCTCATAAATCTGCTTATGTCCGTTCATAAGCTGTCCCCAAAAATACCAAAACACGCGACAATATTGTGTGTGTCAAAGGACCCTCAAATGTTTGCAGCTCCTTCATAGAAAATCTGATACCCATAATATGAAACCTTGGGAAGTTTACTTTTTGTAATGAGACCATAAAATCAATAATGAAATTTAAAAAGAAATGGATGAAATACATAACAAGAAAACGATGGAAGGTAGTATTTCCTCCAAACAGCAAATGTTCTCTTGATAATGTAATAAGTAAAACTGATCAGGTTTCCCCTGACAGGATCCCAGCACGATGGAGTTCCAGATTTGGGAGGACAACTCAGGCTGTTAAGTGGGGCCTAACTTTAACTCGCTGCGCCAAAATAGGATTTTTGGTCTGGAGTCCAGAATCATCCCGGGGAGGCAGCGACCCAGTGCCTGCAGGCGAGCGTGCGGCAAAGGGGGTCTGCTGGCAGCCCTCTTTCTACTCCCCACTTCCGTTGCGAGGCCTGTTTCCGCGGTCTGCCGCTCCCTCCGCAAAATGGGTCACTCCTGTTTTCAGCTGAGGGCGAATCAGCGCGTCTCGGGCAGGTGCTCCTCCGCTTGAATTAGACTCGTTCCACTCACCGAGTGATTCGTAGCATTTTTACAAACACGCGGACGCTTATAGCGGAGATACCTAGCTTGGGTGATGCATTTTAAAAGGGCGTATTTAAAAGACAGCAAGAACAAGACGAATGGTGAGCGCGGCACGTGTCTCGCTGGCGCAGTGTGAGAACCGTTCCGGCGGCCTTGTCGGCCCTCGCGGAGGCGCGTCTCGCGCGTCCGGCGGGTCAGCCGGCGTCGCCCTGGGCCGTGAGCGGGGAGCGAGGCCTCGCCCTCGTGAGGAGAGCCCGCGCGCGACGGGGCCCGCACCGCGCCTGCCGGAGAGGCCCTCCGATGCGCAGGCCTTTGCCGGGGGGGGCTCTCCGTCTGGCCCTGCGGCGGGGGGCGGCTGGGAAATCGCCGAAGGGCCGGGCAGAAAACGGCTCCGTGCTTTGGGGCAGGTGACGCTGCGCGTTTTGGCGCGGAGACCCGTTTTGGGCTGCGCCTCCCGGGGCGTTGCGCAGGCCGCGCTGGCCTCCGAAATTCCGCGCGGCGGGGTCCCGAAGGCCTTTGCGGTCCCCCCCCCCGGCAGGAGCTGACCGCGACCTGCACGTCATCCACGCAAACCTCCTCTCTCCACTGTCGAATCGGGCCGTAGGGAGATCCGGGGCTGCGCGAAGTGACGGAGGGGAGCCTTTGCGCATCGGCGTGGCGCGCGCGATACGGTAGCACCGGTCGCGGAACGTTTATTTTTGGTGAGACTCGACCAGAGCTACCGAGTGTTGTTCGTGATCGCTGATGAGTGAAGAAAGGATTCAGTTGTGCGTGACCTGAGAAGGCTCTTCTGAAGTGGCAGCTCCGTGGCTGCTTGTTCGTTTCCCCGAGGGAAGTGCGGGAAGGACCTTGAGAAGCTGGGCCAAGAGCTCCTCCTGTCCGAAAGGGCAGAGAGGCGGCGGCGGAGCTGGACAGCGGCAGGGACCCCTTCTGCGCCCCTGGGCTGGAGAAGCGACGGTGGGGGCGCCGCGCTTTCAGACTTCATACGTCCGTCTTTGCGGTAAAATAAAATTAGCCCATCGGGCCGTGTTTCCTGCTTGCTCTGCCCAGCACGGCTGACACTCTCCGAGAGGACCTGCACCGATGCAGCCTGGAAGCCTGAACTTTGCCCCCGAGGACGCTCGGGGAGCTTCCTGAAAGTGCAGCCTCAGCCTCAGCCCCAGCCCGTCCTCGTCATTTGGGAGGAATGTGGCTGGTTGGCATTCCGCAGATGAGACACGGCAGGTGAGGGTTTTCCCGAACACTTCGCAGCCAGCCCGGCAGTTGCGCTTTGCTTATTCTCAGTTGTTGCTTATTGTAGTGAGGGACGGAGAAAGCCTCAGGTCCGAAAGGTCTGTTTCTTTCCCGTTTTCAAGGCCCCGAGTCCAGCCCTCGCTCAGTCACGGAAGCTGGCTGGGCGCCGGTCTCTTCCACTCAGCCCTCCGCGGGAGGCTGGTCAGCCACCTGCGAAAGGCTTGCCAAGCGTCCCCCGTGGGCCCCTTTGTCAGAGCTGGCATCACGCTGGCTGCCTTCTCATCTTTTGGCGGGATGCCAGTTTTAAGAATTGGCGGTCTGCTCTTTGAAGGGGCTGGCCATCTCACCGTGGAGTCCTTCACGAATAAGTCTCGGGTGGATGCTCCCAGGACATCCCAGAGCACCCACCGTGTTGCCTCAGTCTGCTCCCGATGTCCCATTTCAGTCCTCAGAAAGTCACCGGAGGTTCAGTTGATCACCTGCGTCTTCCACAGTGAAGACAGGTGCAGTGATGCCTTCAGTTTCTGTGCGGTCACCACCTCGTCCTTGACGATCCCTTTGCTCCGGTTCATTTAATCCGCCTCTCTGCTTCAAGCAGGTCCAAAGAAATTCCTCAGTTGAGAATGCCGTGCTTCCTCCCCTCCGTTTGCTTTGCCATGCTCAGCAGCAGCTGTACTCCTCCTGCTCTTCCTTTTTTGGCAATCCTGAATCACTGCACACATTTCTGACAGTTTGTGCTCTTTCGACTGTTTCCACTTCCAGAACGAAACTTCCTTCTTAGCCTTTTCTGGGCATGGCTAAAAGGCCGTGCTGACCACCTCCTGGTTCAGGGCGATCCTTTTTCACGCCCTGGAACGTGCTGTAAGAGCCTGAGCTCTTAGGCTTTTATGTATTCTCCTGGCGTGTTCAGGAACTTGGTTCCCCCCCCCGAGCTGAAGGGATCCTAAACTGACAGACAAACATCTCTTGAAACTGGTTGGAAATAAATAATCCTATTAAGTTGATGCATTTTCCACTGATTAACAAGAAGTCTCCATTCTTCCCTCCTGCTGTGTTCATTAAAATAACTAAAATAGTGACCATGTCCAAACAGCTGTTTTTTTTGGCGGGAGGGGGGTGGCATTAGCACCTTAGGCATGACTTCAGGTTGTTGGCAGAACTTGAAAGCTTGTATGAGGAACTTGCCTTGTTCATTAAACTTGCCTTGTTCATTGGTTCTCCATCAGTTCCCAGCTGATCATTCAGGATCCTCCTAGAATTGGGTCCTGCCGAAGCCGGTACCGGGACTGAGCAACCTGAGCAGTCTGTCAGCTAAGAGGGGACTTCCTTCAGCAACTGGGCCCACGTTTCTAGATTACCTGCCAGCCAGGGAGAAGTATGCAAGGTTGGGTGATTCACCAAAGAACCAAGTTGTTTCAGGAACTGTAGAGCTTTATGGGAGGCCTTGTGAATGGCACTTAGGGAGCGGGTTGCTTAACAGAGAGGACCTCTAAGAAGGAGAAGCCACAGGGTGAGAAGGGGAGGCTGAAGTTACAAAGCATTTCGTGGCAGGTAAATACTGGATTTATGTTTCCTGGCTTATGAGTATTTAGAGCACGGATGCTTCATTCTTCAGCCAGGAGCAATCATGAACCCTTCCACAAAGCCTGTGGTGCCGTTGAATTGGCCCTTTCCTCCTACGGGCTTTAAAGTTTTCTATTGCCATAAATTCTGTTCTTGAGGGCCATTAGACGTCCATGGATTAGCAAATGGCTTTAAATAACCAGCTGGACAGGAAATGCCTCTTGTGGTGCTACTGTCTGGCACTGGCAGAAGCGAATGGCCGGCAGTGATGGGGTGGACGTACCCTCCTTCCTCCAGGCTGGGATGGCAATCCAGCTCCAAAAGGGGCTATCGTCGTAAGTGCTGAGAGGCTGGGACAGGGCAGGAGGTACTAGCACGTGTGTGTCTGTTTCTAGCATTTTGCTTTTGAAGAACTTCAAGAAGAAAAACAATTTGACACAGGTAGAGTTCCCTGGGTGACCACAACCAAAAAAAACACTGTCTAGAACTAGGATGCCGTGCACGTTGAACAGTTGAAGGGGAAGAGACTTGAGTAGCCATTGCAAAGCTCCATGAATCAAAGCCCTCACTCTCAAACAATACTTGAGTTGCTCTTCATAATCAGGGGCTTCTTCCTGACTTGCTTAAGGCTCCAAGGAGAAAAGGAGCTTCATTTCCAAAGTGTTTCTGTTGGCTGTGACAAAACAGTGAGTCAGAAGAGATTCCACCTTCTGTTGAGGAGTTCCTTCTTGCCAACAGCTCCACAAAGGTGTGTGAAACCAGCTGACAGACAAAGATTGAGGAGCACCTTGGCAGCCACAATCAAACTGGACTAGCAGCTGCAGCATTCCAGAGTGAAAAGCTGAAGACAGGAGGAACATGGAGAATGCAGGTACTGAGATGTGACTAATGTTTCACATTAGTTTAAAGCTTTCAAGTTTCTGCTGGAGGTTGTGGGGGGAGCATCTCCAGAGGGCGGAGTTAAGATTAATTCTTAGATTGCACTTGGACCATAGCACTTGTTGGAGTCCCATTGAGCCACTCAGTATTGGTAGCCTTTTGAGGCTGAGGGGTTCTAGGTGCAGGGGACCATTCACAAAAGGCAACCTCCAAGTCCTGCTTAAACTGTGATCCATTGGAGGCATCCTTCAAAGAGGACATTTCCTTTGCTGAGATCCAAAACTTTTCCAACCCTCCAATTTGTTGTTCAGTGCTGCCTGTTTGGGCATCTTTTTTGTTTTCCAGAAGCTACTGCTTTTTCAGAAAGTACTGAAACCCCCAGTCTCTCTGTGATATCTCATCCCCCACTACTCCACCCAGAACAAAATTGATCTGGCAAGGGCTGTCCATAAGGGTGGTCAAAACACGATGGCAGCCACAGTAGTGCGATCAAAGCTTTGCTTGTTTTTTATGTGCAACACAGCTTTGATCACACCATTGTGGTAGTCATCTTTACTTTTTTGACCAAGCACCCTGGATGTAGCTCAGGATGTTAACCATCATGAAATGGATTGTCCTTCTTGAATGTTGCTCTTCAAGCTGCTTCGGCAAGGACTGGTGGCCCTGAGGAGACCCATGCAGAGACCGCTCTGCTGGAGGAGAGCCCACGTTTGCCTACAATACTCTGCTGAGTTTGGTAAATAAAAAGAACATAAATTGTGCTTGGTTTTCTCCTAGCAAACTAGGTAAAATAGAAAAAGGAGGGTTTCAATTGTGTGGTTGGTGTGACCATCTTTGGTTTTCTAGGCAGATGCATCTGCTTCATTTTGAGTCTTTTGAATCTGAGATACGTGAAGATTGAAGTAGCAGCTGAGCTGAAAGTGTCCAGGGGGAGCAGCAAGTGGCTATTTGGACAAGCCCCTGATGGGCAAGATGTGTAATGTTCCCCAGGGCCAGCATCATCTTTGGCTTCCCGCTGCAGTCCTGATTCCCACTGTCCCCCTCCCCAGGGAACATGCTGTCTACCTGGGGGATTTCCCCTCCGCCCAGTGGAAACTGCTGGGTTGGCAAACATACTCTAACTCTTGCCTAAAG
>JANHZU010003930.1:71038-84621 GCA_032468055.1 Acrochordus granulatus
GCCTCTCTCATCTTTTTAAGTGGGAGAACTTGCACAATTGGTGGCTGACTGAATACTTTTTTGCCCCACTGTATGTTCTGTGTTGTTGTTCATCTGAGGTTGAATTGACCAACTTTTAAGAACTGCTAAGGACCAAATCATTTTTACTATGTCCTGATACATAAAACCATACATAAAGAGGGTGTACTTTCTTTTTCACATAACTGTATATCCTTCCAGTCATAAGCTACTCTGCCAGTTTAGTGAGCTGGCCAAAGGAGGACATGGAGGCTGCTGCTGTGAGGACCTGGAAGTTCTTCACAAAGTATAGAGGTTTCAACTCCAATTCCAACATCCAGAGACTGTATATCAGCCACAATGTGGATGGGGTCTGGTGAATATCAAAGCCACTGTTCTGGACAAATACCAGAGCATCCAGGAGCACATCAGCAAGATGGAACCCAAAGATGAGCTGCTAAGAGATAGCCAGAGGCAGCAGCAGATGTGGAAGGAAGATCAAGCAGAGGAAGTTCCCTGTCAAGACAAGACCCTGCATGGGATGTACCATTAACAGCTGAGGTAGCAGACATTGAGAAATTCTCCCATTGGCTGGAAAGGGCTGGACTAAAACACAGCACTGAGGCACTGATCTGGGCAGTGTAAGAACAGGCACTCAGCACCAGATCATAGAAGCAGGGGTCTACCACACTAAAGGATCCAAGGTACAGACTATGCAGAGGCCTTAGAGGCAGTCCAACACATAGTGGCAGGGTGTAAGATGTTGGTAAGAACACAATATACTGAATGGCACAGCCAAATAGTTAACATTGCGAACATCTCACTATATGGGCTAGACCCTCCCAACTGTAGATGGGAGATTCTACAGAAGATCGTGGAGAACAGGAGTGCTACAATTCAATTGTACCTACAGATCCAGATGGAGAGGCAAGCATTAGTCAATCAAACATCATAGACCAGAAGGCAGCAGTGGTGGTAGATGTTGCCATGCCAAATGAAAGCAACATCAGAAAGGAGCATAAGCTGGAGAAGTACTAGGGCCTGAAGGAGGATTTAGAGATGGTGTGGAAAATCAAAGCCAAACTAGTGCTGGTAGGAGCACTCAGGACTGTGACTCTTAAGCTTGAGAGCAACACCAACATATCCCAGGAACTACACCAGAGCTCTCTGTCCATAAGAATGCAGGGCTAGGAACAGCTAAGATCCTGTGCAGAACCCTCAAATTCCCAGGCCTCTGGGAGAAGTCCTGAGATGGAGGACGATACAGACCACCCATGGGGTAAAAAGGGGGGGTTGTGTGTGTATTTTGTTTAGAAATGTTAGAAACATAAATAATTGGAAAAGATAAAAGAAATGAGACAATAAAGGTCAAGAAAAGAGAAAAAAAAGTAACAAAATACCTTCCAATATTCTTTCAAATATAACTGTTATTAATTGATTGACTGAATATGTCAGATTTGGAAACTGCCCATCTCACTCACAGAACAACCACCCAGAATCACTTGAGAGGGTGTGTGGATGCGTGAGACAACCCAGCAGTTTGCAACTTTTCCTGCTGGCTTCCCCACTGACTTTGCTTGTGGAAAGCCAGCAGGGAAGATCACAAATCATGATCATGTGATTGCAGGATGCAGCAGTCACTGTAAATATGAGCTGGTTGCCAAGTATCAGATCACAGTCATGTTTGCTGGGACAGCTGGAACCTCAAGGATAAATCATAACTTTGAATGTTTGCTGAATGAATGGTTGTTAAGGTTGTTAACCAAGGACTCCCTGTATATAAAACGGTTCATCCATTTTTTAAATTGACTATTCAGAAGTCCTAGTAAAAAAAGCTCTGGTTTCAACTGAAATTTTAACATCCTCTGCATTATTGTATTTATTTCTGTCCTTTTTTTTGCCTTTTCCCAGTTCTACCATGCATGGTAAAATGTCTCTTCATGCTTTTCACACTCCCAATAACAATCAAACATCCTTTTATATTTCTCTTTTAAATTGTGAAACAATGTGAATTTCAGTCCTTTTAAGTACTGTACGTACTTTCCCATTGATCAATCTGTATATTACAACCAAAATCCTTAGCCTATTTTATCATGCATTCTTTAATTTCTTATTCTTCCATTTTAAATATCAACAGTAATTTTAACATTTTAGCAATTAACATGATCATAATTTGCGTATGATTCCCTTTCAAACTCTGTTGGGATTTGGGTTTTTTTGTCTCAACTATTTGCTTTCTGAGCAGCTTCTGAAATGGGATCTCTTCAGCTGGGAGGACTGAGCCAAGGCCCCCACAAGGCTAGTTTTTGCCCCCTCCCCATTGCAGCAGCAGCAGCAGCAGCGTCTTCCTTTGGGCACCCGAGGCCACCAGAGGCTGCCCTGCCGGAACCAAGGAGCTCCTGTGACAGGCAGCAGCCCCATCTTCCCTGCGGGCTGCTTCAGTGACTCTTGGTTGTGACTGTCCCTCTCTCCTCCTGTTTCCCAGGTTTCTCCGGTTGAGAAGAATACGAGCGAGACGCTCTGCTCCCTCAAGTTTGCCGAGAGGGTTCGCTCGGTGGAACTGGGCCCTGGGACTCGGAGGGCAGAATTGGGCTCCTGGACCAGCCAGGAGCACTTAGAGGTACTACTTGCCTGCCTGCCTGCCAGGGGCCCTGCATGTGGCAGATCCCTTCCTTAAAGACTGATGTCCCTTCCAACCATTTCCCTTGGAGTTCTTGGGGCATGGGTCCCCCAAACAGAAGTACTGGGCCAGTAAAGGGGGTCCAGCCACCTCGCTCTTAGACTCCTCTGGCACAGATGAGGCTGTTTGAGGGAAGAATGAAGGTTCAGACTGTTAGAGCCTCGATTCCATGTGCTGTTTGTTCCAAGACCCTCACAGAGCAAAAGTAATGGTGGAGAATTGCTTTTCAGAGGCAGCTGTCTTCACTTGTTGGGTCCCAGTGGATGGGGGCCCCAGCAGCACGTATCCTCTGTAAGACATAACAGAGAAACTGAAGCCTGCTGCTTCTGCCCTTGGACTCTTGGGAAAACCTGAAGTGGAATCCAAGGTGGCAGTGCAAGTTTCTGCCCCTGTTCACCTCCGGTGCCAGGGCAGAAAAGGGCGGTTCTGAGGATTCGAGGTGGATGTACCTAGAGAGGTCACAAAATAGGCTGCAGCTTGGTGCTTGAGCATTTCCTCTGTCAATGCAGCCCCGGCTCCAGCCCCATTGGTTAGGGCTGCTGCTGGTTCTGGGGCAATGGCCTGCCACAGCCTCTGCATTTATATACTTTATTTATTTGTTATTCACTGCCCTTTTCACTATGAGTGACTCTGGGTGGCTTACAATAAAAGCCAAGCATGTCAGACCAAACAACGGTGTGCTTTTGAGTGAGCCCTGCATGAGGAGCATACTCACTTGATCTTACAGCAAGGGTGGGCAAGAAGCAACCCCTTGGCCAGCTATGGCCCCAACAATCTCTTGCCCTAAAGGCCCCAGCAGTTGCATTCTCAACTTTCAGGAACAAAGTGGCTGAACTTCAGGGGTAGGGCTTTTGGACAAAGACTGTAAAATACTATTGGAAATGAGAGTGAAAAGTGTCTATAAATGAAATGCTCCTCTTAAAACCCTCCAAAACTGCAGGAAAAAAAAAGCTGAACATCTTCAGCCAATATCCTCTGTGCTCAGAGTTCCAGAAAACTCCCTGAGGCCATCCGGGAGAAGGAGTGAGTGGGCAAAAAAGGGTTCCCACTTTATTTTCCCAATTTGCAGAGTAGAGTGTCCTCAAAAGCATGATTGATTTTAAGACACTCAGGTCTTTTAGTGCAACTGCCCTGAGGAAGGAAGTGTTGCCCTCCAGATCTGCGTCTTCCCTGCATGGACAATTCTGTTTTGCCTACTGGCAGTTACAGCCACATGGACTTGTTATTTCCCTGCTGAGGGAGGAAAGGCATCTCTCGCCGAATGCAATCTGAATCTGGTGTGGCTGAAGGAACCTTCCTAGACCCAGAACCAGAAGCAGCAGCTTGGATCTTTCAGGTCCAACAAAATCCTAGAACTTGCCCTGATTCTGTGTCAAGTTCAACTATTGGAAAAATGTTGAGGGGGGACAGATTTTGGCTGGGCAGTTGTGTGGCAGAGGGAGCCCACTGTAACATCAGCTGAAGGAACTTCCTGGTACAGCCACAGCTCTGTTTTCCTGTGGCTGCTTGTCTCCAGGTGGACCCCACTGCTGCCATACAGCCCTGCATCCGAACACAGCCATCTCCTCGAACGGGGCGGTCAGGCTCACTTCGGGCAAAGCTCCAGACTGCAGGTAAGAGCCTTTAGTTGCCAGAGCTTGCTTGGGCTCCTCCAAAGGGGAAATATCATGCTCCAGCCTTCACTAGGAGTTCGGTGGAGCTCTGGGGGCTCTTGTTTATCTGTTCCGCTGAAGCCTCCTTGTCATTTGGCAAGAAGACCCCAGCAGAGACCTCTTGATGTCACCAAAGATGCCAAGAAACCTGAAATCAGGTGGACATCCTTTGCTGCCATGGGGATTTTTCCTTGCTCTTGTTTACATCCATGTGTCCAGGGATTGCTGGAAAAGAGCTGCCATCTCTCCCCATCCTGGAATACATGATGAGCAGGGTTGCTGAAAGAGATGTGAAAGCATCTCTCTCCCTTGCCTCCCACCCACCTCCTTCAGCATCTCATGCAGAGGAAAAGCTTGACAGAGCCAAGTTGCAATGAGTGGAGGGAGCTACGTGCCTGCCCCTTTGGCCAAGGCAGCCACTTCCAACTCTTGAAAGCTCACCCAATGGGGCTGAGGATGGGGTGCCTGGGGCCCCTGAGCATCTTTCCTAACACTCCCTTGGCAGAGCAACCCAAGCTTTTTGAGGGTACATGTTGTAGCCTCCCTGATCAGAGTCACCTGAGCATGGAAGACATGAGACGTGCATGTGATTAACTGGGCCAAGAAATTTCAGAAGCAGGCTGAGTACTACCACCTGCCCCAAGAAGGGGAATAGCAGCAGAGTGCCTGATTTAGCCAAGGCAGGAGCTGGGTTTTCGGAACGTTTTGAGAAGGCTTAAAAAGAGTTGATAGTTAAAGACATACTGTGTTGTTCCATGTGCAAAGCAAACTGTTTGGCAAGTGTAACAGAATAGCATATGCATAGAGGACCTCAGGATGGAAGGAAGCCTGTAGGCCTCTCCTGTGGTCTTGTTCACCACCACGTAATACCCATGTGGTCCTTTGCACACCACATTCACAAGCCTCACTAGGAAGATGAGGCATCAGGTCATATGTCTCATTATCTGGCCATAAAGTTAGGCAGCTACATAGGGGAAACTGAACAGCCATTCTAGTAATTTTGTTCTACCATTAATCAATGCAGTTTGCATCCATTTGCTTCAATTGTTCCATTTGATTTCAGACTGAAATTAAGAGGTGTTCTGTTTACCTCCAGGTGAGTGAGGATAGACGAGATCTTACTCTGATTAACAAGATGCAATTTATAATATGGCCAGAATAAGAAGGAAAGCATGATCAATGCTTTCTTTGGTCAAGGCCACAAGTGAATCTTGTCTGTAGAATTAGCTTCAGACTGAGCCTGGAAACAAGCATGAAATCCAAATGTTCCACTTTCCCCTTTAATGTCATTTTTTATTCTTTGCAACCCAACAGAAGGTTGGAAAGAAATTACACAATGCAGGCTGGAGCTCCATTTGTCAGCCTGGTAACAGTCCAAAACCAGAATGGACAGGACCAAGTGTGATGTGTTCGCCAAAGCTGGCAAAAGACAGACTTCAAAAATGGGCCAGTTGCAGTTGGATGCTACAGAGAACAGAAATTCTGAAGGTTCCCCCCCCCCGTCTATCCTGATGGGGCAGGAATGCCTGCAGCTGCTCTCCTGGTCACGTGGCCTGGCCCACCTTCCTCAGCCCAGTGCTCCAGTGATGTAGAGACATGCATAGTTACTTGCCTCTCAGTCTGATATAATTCTGCAGTCACGTTACCTGCAAGAACAAAAGCTGCAGAACAAAAGCACTGAAAAAAATGAACTGAGCCAAAAATCCTTTGCATATTAAATGCTCTATTTCGTAAAGTAAAAAATTATCAGATTTGTCCTGCTTTGTTCCTTTGTCCTGAAATGATTTTGTATCTGGATAACTAAGGTTGGTTTCTTGGTATTTATACTCTGCTGGGTGCCTGCTTCTTCTGCTCATAGCCTCTCATCTCTTTTGATGCTGCAGATGCAAAAACAGCTTCATTTTCTGCAACACTTTCTGTGCAGCAGTCAGAGTTGATATTGAAGCAACTATCTGTATTTAATTAGTCAAACTGATTATAGTTTCAGTGGGTTTTGGAGCAGTATTTGGGTGTTTAAATGTCCCGAGTATGAAGAAATAAAATGCAGATTTAATTTTGCTCAGGCAAATCAAAATCAGTACACTGATGATGAAACGTCTGCAGGAAAACAACCAAGCTCAGAGACCGGGCACTCTGCAAAATCAACACAATTACTTTGTCTCTTTGACCTTAACTGGTATATTCTCAGAGTAATTAAGCCTGAATCAAACTCCCAATTTTAAACAGAATGCCTGCATCATTTAGATTTACTTCACCTGATGTTCTGCACAGAGTTTTGGGTGCGACATGCAGGAGCTGGCTAGCCTGGGTGTGCATGCAGCAAAATGGGAAGAGTATTGAGAAGCAGCCTTTCCTTAACATGTCTGTTCAGCGGGATACCCTGCCAGAATTTTATTTTCTTTCTCTTAGGGAAACCAAGGCCAATTCCTGTATGAAAACTGGTTGATGTAAGAAAAAGATGTTTTTGAAGAGGACTGGGAAACCATGCTGGCTTTCTGAAGCCCCCATCCTGATCTGGGGCTGCAAGCTACTGTTTCTGGGAATGGCACAGATGTCCAAACATTTGGACTGGTGATCCCCCATCCACTGCTGGCAGTGGGGCAGGGTGCTTGGATCTAGAGAGACTTCAGCAAAGAGTTATTTCCTGACTGACATAGCAGATTTTTAACACAGATTCTTTTAAAAGAGAGCAGATGTTCTAATCATACTCTGCTCCTCTTTTGTACCCTTTCCCTTTCATTTTTATTTGAATAAAAATGTTGCACCCAGTCAGAACTCTTGAAGCCCAGGAATATATTTATTTTATTCTTCTGTCTCTGTCATCTCAATCTACTGAAGGGCAATACAGACATAACACTCAGAGCTGAAGGAGTCCTGAGTTACACTTTTATCTCACACGCTATTAACTCTTGGCAGAGGCTGAAAGTATTTCTTGTTCCAGATTTTAAAAGATTCTTCATATAGTAAGGGTTGGATTTTTTACATTCTACCTCGTTTTCTGAAGAAAAAATGTCTCCAAGATGACATCAATACACAGCTTAAAAGCTCTAGGCAATATCCTAAAACATACAAACTTGAAGAAAAAACAGAATAAAGCAGTGAGTTAAATTTAGGCCTTCATCGCGCTGGGAAGTATTTAGGGAAGTATTTAGGGAGAAACGATATGCACAGCTGATGGCCAAAGATGATGATCTTATTACAAGTGATGATATCTTGAAATCCTCTCCCCGTTTATGAGGTCACAAAGTGAGGCAGGCTGGGCAGGGTCTTGTTAGTGGTCCTGCAGTAGTTTCAGCGCTGCTTCAACCAGGGTGATGTTTCTCTGTTAGGCTGGGTGGGACACATTGAACAAAACAAACAAATTGGTAGTTACCAAAACAGTTCAGAAGAACAAAATAAAGTTCTTGGAAGCCTTCCAACACTTAGAGATGGTACAAAGTGGTCGCCGCCGCATCTCATCTCCTCCTCGAAAGAGAGAAACTGGTATTCAGCCTGGCTTACCCTGGTAGTTTTTAATATATCTACAAGTTGAGATGGTTCCTCCACTACTTTTATATTAGAAACAGTTCTATTTAAATTTCCTCTTAATGTGTCAACTTTTTCCCCAACTTGCAGGTTGTTTACAAAAATACTTAAATTAAAAATATAGATCAACATTTGAAGCCCTGTACAAGTATTTTGGATGATTCTGTGGTGTAGCCGTGGAGTTGCTGATGCCAGTAAGATTTTGGGAAGCATCTAGTAGCACCTTTTCCTACTAACAAATTGTATTAAAAGACAGCTGCTTTCATGAGCTGGATAAATTTAATTGAAAAAGATGCTGCCACTGATTATTGCTACCATAGACTGATATGGCTTCCCTAGAATGTCAAAATATTGAAGAGCCTGATCCTAAATCTCTAGATTGCCTCTTCCAAAGTTCTTCTCAAGCCATTAGCCACAGCTTGTAAGTGAAGAGGTACACTTGATTCTGATCAGATTTGCGTATTTCTTATGGCCTAGGAAGAAGGGTAGAGTGCAAAAAAAGGGGAAAAATGCTTGAAACTAGAACCTAATCATTTTTATTATAAAATTATTTCACGTTTTGTTTGTGTAAATTGTGTTTACAGTATTCCAGACCTGTAAAATTTTAATTTGGTTGTGCATTTCAGGAAGCCATCTCTAAAGCAATTTTAAGTTATATGGTACCTCTTATCAGTGAATACTCTCTTGTGTAGAAGATTCTGAGTGCAGTTTATAAAATAAGGGCTTAATAGTTTTCATGAGATCTTAAAAGCAATAGGTTTTGATCTGTTTCAATTGGCAAAATCCAAGTGCATCTAATTGCAGGGACAATTTCAATCAGAAGACAAATGCTGTTTCAGTACATTATTTTCTGAAATAATACTAAGAAGCTAACTTAAAACTGGATAGCTCTTGTTTTCAGGATTTGGATCCAACCTTTTGTATATTTCTCCAAAGGTAAACTACAGTTTATAGATGCTTAAAATAGACATCCGGTGGAGAAACAATTGAATGACTGTCAAATAATACCTGCAAGAGATTGTGTGTACCTATAAAAAGACTTCTTTTAAAAAATAGGTATGTTCGTACATTAGCATAAACCTTTTATGCTGCATTTTTAATGAAAGATACACAGATCATTGAGGGGGGAGCCTGAATTTTGAACAGATAACTGTTCAAACAACTCAGTGGAAAGTGAGCTACCACGTGCCCATGATTTTCTTGGAAAGATGCTGAAGCAGTGCAGTTCTCTGTAGAGTTGTGAAACACCCTAAGATACATGATTATGTTACACATTTCAGACACTGAAAACTAGTTTGGAGGTCCATTTTTGTTTAAAACATGATTAAATTTCTTTTTAATCAGATAGATGTGGCATTTAAGAGAAAAAATATAAAGTCAGCATCTGACTCACTTCATCTATCGGCATGCTTTCCATGTAGAGATTTCAAAAGGTTTGCAAGTAAAAAACTTCACTGCTATTTTGTCTCGAGCTAAAGCATCAATTTCCAATAAGGATATACAACCAGAATAGGTTATAAAGGAAAGGATTTATTCTGAACTGCAGGATGTTGCCACAGAGTTTCAGAATGAAAATTACATAAAATTTGTCATAAGTTACAAAACTGTATGACCAGTAAGCTCCAGCAATGCAGGAAAAGACCACTCTATTCCAAGTACTGAGACCATTTCCACCAGGGGAAAAAGCCAGTGATGGGTCCATCTATCATCACAAAAACCTGACTCAAGTTCTGCATGCCAAAAGGCAAATGGAATGACCCCAGTGCAGCTGTATCACAGATACAAGTGACCCTGATCCAGTCTCCTCGCAATCCAAAATGGCTGGAAAGAACAAAGTCAAGAGTTTACCACCATTACTGGCTGGCAGGAAGAGGAGATTCTGAGCAGTGAAAGCTTCTTGGTCAAAAGTGGGTCAGGCCAGGCCAGGGTGTCCTCAGCTTTCTACATGAAGGCAGCCGCATAGTGCAGGAAGGTCAGTGGTGGCCCAGCAGGGAAGTCTGGTTTGAAATGTAGTCTGTAAGGCACTGGGCTTGATTCAGTGCAGAATACCCACCTCCTGGAAGGGTGCAAGATGATGATCCCCAGGTAGAATCTCCAGAACTGGATGGAGTTGGAGAACAAAACAACAGGCCAAAGAATCTCCCTGGCCATGGCAACAGTGGTCACTCAAGGACAGCCATCAGTAGGTGCAGCTCCCGGAAGGCACTGCCATGGCGGCCACTAAGGCCAGACCTGTTCTTGATGAAAGCGCTGATCGTTTTCAATTGTTTGTAGCACACATGGCACTTTTGGAGCCTGGATCAAGAAGAAAACTCACTGGCAAAGAGGGCAGTGGAGGGCTCAAATTATTTTACTTATTTTTAGGGGAAAAAGATTGCACTATCAGAGGAAAGAATTACTGAAGTAATGGTATTTATACCAAATCAGGCAAAATTGTGTGTATGCAGCAAGCATTGTCAGTTGAGCTGACAGATCCTCTTGAAGACAATTCCTAATGTCACTTTGATCACCACAAAGGCCCTGCTCTGACTAAATACTAATGTCAGCTGGAAAACAGAAGGCTGAAGACACCTGTGAAATGCTGCAGAGAGAAAGGAAGCCTTTATGGTGCTCTGTTCATAAACATTTACTACTGAACAGATAATGAGGGAGCAAATATTCACCAGAGGTGAAAGAACATGTGAATGTATATGCTGTGTGCCATTTTTCATTCAACTGTCTGAAGGTTTCTCTTTTATGAGATAAGAGAACAGGCTGCTCATTACCAGTTCCCACAAAGAACAAGAAAAAGGGACTAAGAACTTTCTCTTCCAACCTGGAGATAAATTGGAATCTAAAGGGGCAAAGCAATCCAGGGCTTTGCAATCTCACCTTGTCCTGTCTTTCAATATACCTTGGGAAAGAAACTCTGGAAGTATCTTGCTGTCTTGAGTTGGGGGTGGCAGGGAACAAGTAAGAACTTGACATCTTCACCATTTAATCAATCTTGGTATCTTTGGAACCCATTGGTAAAGTGGAACATGCATGTTTAAGTCCAGATATTTCTAGCCTGAATGTGTAGAATTCAATGTGGGACAGGTCTACCAGAGATTATAACTGGATGCACAGCACCACAAGCACAAAAGCCAGGTAGATATGCAGTGAAGATATGTTACCTCTCTTCTCGGGAGATGTCCACTCCCACAGATGGGGGTGCAGCAAGGATGTCTGTGATCAGGGGCAGAAACCTTTGTAGAATTAGCTTCAGGGATGCACAGCCTGTCTGAACATAACTAACAAAAGAGAAAGAAAATTGGGAAGAAGAAAGTTTCAAAACCAAACCCCACCCTAAGAGGATAGAAGAGGTAAAATTTCGGGTCCTCCTCCCAAGTCCTTTTCTTCAAATGCAGTGGCAAGAAGACCTCTCTTCAGAACCCCTGGTATCTCAGAGCAGTGCTGAGTCTCTCCCTCAAGAGTTGTCATGCAGGAGTTTTGTTCAGCATCTTGACTGCAAATAGGGGACACCTGCTAACCAAGGACAGGACCCTGAATTTTTGGGAAAGCAAGGCAGCTGTTCTTGGCGGCCTTATGACCTAGAGAGAACCAATGAGATGGAGCTTTCTTGAAACAGTTTTTAATAAACAGTGATAATTGTGGAGTCCTTCGTGTTCCCTGAGCTCAACTGTTTGCCTGCAGACACTGTCAGTGCAAGGGAGTGTGGGGCTTGCTCCCTTTTTATGTACAGCAGCTTGCCCTGTCAGTCTTGTTCCAGGATTGGGGTATTATTTTCTTCTTGTTTGGCTGGTGTGAATTCCTGTTTATTGGCTGTTGGCTATTGGAGAAGATGTGTGTCAATGTTTATTGTCTCTTCTGAAGGTGTGTAAATGTGCTTATCTCTCTGTGTCTGAATGCCAGGATTCCAGGAATTCCTGAACATTTTGGGATTTACTTTTTTCAGGATGTTTCCTAGTTAAAACTATGGTTGAGTCCATTAATGTGTGATCAAATTAAGGATTTTTATTTATTAAATTTATATGCCACTGAACTCCAAAAGACAGCAGCTCACAATAAAAACACAAAATACAATAAATAAAAACAATTAAAAAATACTAAAATTAAATGGGCAGAGGATAAGAGCAAAAACATATAAATGGGGAAGGAGGCCAATGCTAAGCCACTAGCCACCTTCAAGATATTGTATTCCTATTGGAACCCCAAGCCCGCTGGCAGAACCAGGTCTTAAGGTCCTTCCAGAAAGCTGTGAGGGTGGGCACAGACCTCACTTCTGGTGGTAAGATATTAACAGGAGCTACAGCAGAAAAGGCTCTTCTTCTTGACCCCACCAAACAAAATTCCTTGGTTGATGGGATCTGGAGGAGGCCTCTTCTGCTGGATCTGGTGGGGCAGGTTGTCCCCGTTGGGGAGAGATGGTTCCTCAGATATGCTGATCCCATGCCATGAGGGGCTTTAAAGATAAAAACCAACACTTTGAATTGCACTTGGAAGCAAACTGGCAGCCAAAGCAGCTTGCAAAACATGGACCATTTTTTGAGCTCCTAAAATCATCCACACAGCTGCATTCTGGATCAGCTGTAGCCTCCAGATGCTCTTCAAGGGTAACCTCATGTAGAGCACATTGCAATAATCCAATGAAGAGATGAAAAAGGCATGAGCAATTGAGTGCAGGGACTCCTGGTCCAGGAAAGGTTGCAACTGGCGCACAACACGAAGTTGCGCAAAGGTCCTCCTAGCTATGACTGCCACCTGCTCTTTGAGCAGTATTCGCAAGTCCAGGAGGACCCCCAGATGGTGCACAAGATCTGACTGGGGCAGTGCCACCCCATCCAGACTTAATTATGTCTTCTGACTGCTAGATTGTGTTCATGGATGCACTCTAATAGTCTTCTGCCTGTCTGTCCTACATAGTAGATGTTACAGTCCTTACACTGTCTGGTGTAGATGAGTCCTTTGTTTTCTTCTGGGGCCACTGGGTCTTTTGGTATACTTAATATGTTTTGAAGGCTTTAGTTGGTTTGTTTACAAGATGAATTAGAAGGAGAACTTTTATTGGCCCCCTTGTCATGGTCTGATCACGCCCTGGTGTCTCTGAGATTCTCTTATGCCACCCCCCTCTGCAGGGAGGCGGGATCCATGCAAGCGGTCTGCCCTCGGCGCCTGATGAACCCTGAGGGGTTTCAGAGGGAGCTGGAGGATGTCCCGAGGGCATTGCTGCACAGTCCTGTTGAAGCCTTGGTTGCGTCTTGGAACTGGAAGGCAGCCGAGGCTTTGGACAGGATCGTGCCTATGCGGCCTCTCTCCATCTAGCACTCTTGGCACTCGCCGTAGTTCACGGAAGAGTTACGGGGGCTGAAAAGGGTGAAGAGACGCCTGGAGCGTCGCTGGTGAAAGACAAGGGAAGAATCCGATTGGACACAACTTAGAGCTGCTATTGAAGTCTATCTTGTGGCGATCAGGGCAACGAAACGGGATTATTTCTCTACCTTTATTGCATCTGCTGAGTGCCGCCTGTCAGCTCTGTTAGGCTCTGTTTAGGATCACCCGCTTCCTCCTAGGTAGGGGGGAACCGACGGTCCTTCTTCAGGGCCGTGCGGAAGAATTTGCGGAGCACCTGTCAGATAAAGTCGCTTGGATTTGGTCCCAGTTGGATGCTGGTTGCGAGGTAGAGCCAGTGGAGATGCCGAGGGAGGAGTCTTGCCCAGTAATCTGGGAGCAATTCGATTCTGTTGTTC
>JANHZU010003931.1:13112-25443 GCA_032468055.1 Acrochordus granulatus
GAGGAACTTTCAACATCCCCCTTGTCAAGTTCAGATTATGCCCTGGGGTCCTTGAGCTTCTCTTATGTCAGCCCCCTTTGCAACTGATGGACCCAGAAAGGTTTCAGAGGGAGGGGGGATGTCCTGGGGACACTGCTGCACAGTCCTGCCAAAGCCCTGGTTATATCTTGGAATCAAAGGGCAGCCAAGGCTTTGAATAGGATCGTGCCCATGTGGCCTCTCTCTACTCATCACACTCAATACTTCCTGTGGTTCACAGAAGAGTTACAAGTGCTGAAGAAGGTAAAGAGATGCCTGGAGTGCTGCTGGTGGAAGATGAGGGAAGAATCTGACCAAACATGAGTTATAGCTGCTATCAAGGCCTACCTTGTGGCAATAAAGGCAGCAAAATATAATTATTTCTCTGCCATTATTGCATCTGAAGAGTGTTGTCTTTCGGCCCTGTTTAGAGTCACCTGATCCCTTCTTGGAAGAGGGGATTCAGGAGGTCTTCTGCAGAGCTGTGCAGAGGAATTTGCAGAACACCTGGCAAATAAAGTTGCTCAAATTCAATCCTAGTTGGAAGCCATGCATGAGGCAACTCCACTTTAGTTGCTGAGGGAGGAGTCTTGCCCTTTTTTCTGGGAACAATTTGATCCTGTTGCCCCTGATAAAGCTGACAGGGTCTTCGATGCTGTCAGTGCAAACACTTGCCAATTAGATCTGTGTACCTCCTTGTTGATGAAAGCCTCCAGGTTGATGACAAACAGGTGGGTCCATGCAGTGATAAATTCCTCACTGTGGAAGGGGATATTTCTAGGACCTTTAAAGGAAGCCCTGGTCTGTCCCCTGCTAAAAAAAACAACATTGGACTCCACCTGTCTGGACAATATTGTTAAGTCTCCCATCTACCCATTTTAGGGAAGGTGGTTGAGAAGGTGGTTGTATGGCAGCTACAGAGGATCCTAGAGGAATGGATTATCTGGACCCAGTCTGGATTTAGGCCTAGTTATGGGACAGAGACAGCATTGGTTGCATCTCTGGCAAGAGCGGGATGAAGCTAGTGCATCTATCCTGGTTCTCTTTGACCTCTTGGTGGCTTTTGATACCATTGACCATGGAATCCTTTTGGGTTAGTTGCGGAAACAGGGGCTGAGCAGTTTTGTGCTGGTTTGACACCTTTCTTTAAGGCTGGTCCCCATCAGTATTAATAGGGAGAGAGAGATCCAGTCCCCAACTGCTACTTTGTGGTGTGCCACAGGGCTCAGTGCTTTCTCCTCTCCTTTTTAACATTTACATAAAGCCACTGAGTGAGGTAATCTGTCGCCATCCAATGAGATATCGTTAATATGCTGATGATACTCAGATTTACATCTCCATCCCTGGTCATTCAAGTGATGCTGTCTCAGCCCTGACACAGTGTCTGGAGGCTGTATGGGTCTGGATGGGGGACAACAGGCTTTGCTTGAATGCTGGCAAGACTGAGTGGCTTTGGGTGTCCAGAGGTTCTGGATCTGGGACTTAGACATTTCTAACTCTGGATGGTGTGGCACTACCCCAGTCAGAACCTGTGTGCAATGTGGGGGTTCTCTTGGACTCATGACTCCTGCTTAAAGAGCAGATGGCAGCTGCAGCTAGGAGGGCCTTTGCACAACTTCATATTGTGCACCAGTTGCATTCTTTCCTGAACCAGAAGTCCCTTCACTCAGTCACTCATGCCTTCATCATCTCTTCATTAGATTATTGCAATACACTTTACATGGGGCTACCCTTGAAGAACATCCAGAGGCTACAGTTGATGCAAAATGTGGCTGTGTGGATGATTTTAGCAGCCCAGAAAATGGCCCACGTAACACCTTTATTCCACGAGTTGCCGGTTTGCTTCCAGGTGCAATTCAAGTTATTGGTTCTGACCTTTCAAACACTTTGTGGCATGGGACTGGGTTATCTGAGGAACTGTCTCTCCCTAGTGGGGACAACCTGCCCCACCAGATAGGAGAAGAGACCTTCTTTGGATCCTGTCAGTCAAGGAATTTTGGCTAGCAGGATCAAGAGGATGAGCCTTTTTTGCTGTGGCTCCTGCTCTGTGGAACATCATCCCCCAGAGGTGAGGTCTGTGCCCATTCTTGCCATCTTCTAGAATGGCCTTAAGACCTGGCTCTGCCAGCTTGTTTAGGGCTCCAATGGGAGTAAAATAACTTGGAGGCGGTTAGTGGCTTAATATTGTCCTCATCCCCATATATATATTTCTGCTCCTCTCCATCTAGCTATTTTTTTATTAATTTTATGGATTTTGTTTTATCTATTGTATTTTATTTTTTTATTGTGAGCCGCTGAGAGTCATTTATGAGTTCAGCAGCATGCAAATTTAATAAATAAATAAATAAAGGAGATCTTTTTAGGATCAACTGTCAAACACAATTTATAAGTTCAGGAGCATATGAAATTAATTAATTAATTAAGGATATAATCTGCCTTTTAGGATCAACTGTCAAACACAATGGAGACAGCCATCAAGAAATATGCCACAGAGTAGTATACTGCAGAGCAGAAATGAAGATTTTGGAAAAGATGTTCAAATGCTTTAATATTTCTGAACCTATAAATATCAGAATTATATTATATACATATAATAATATGGATAGCCGAGATAGCCAAGGAAACAAACAAATGGATCACAGAGAAAAAATCAATCCAGAGTTTTCACAGATACAAATGAGCAGACTTAAATGACTATATGTGGACACATTATGTGAGGACCTACTGTCTTGTACAATGTTAGAAAAGGTGGGAGGAAAGAAAAGACGAGGATGAGGAGCCACAAGGTGGATAGATCAGTTACAGTGGCAATGGCCATCATCATGAAGAAGATTTAGCTACAGAATCTTTAAGGCTCTATACCGACTTGATGACGCGCAATCAATCAACTATTCAGTATTGTCTCAATCTATCATTCAGATCAATGCTGGTACAGAATGTTCCTTTTTCTTATTTGCTTACAATAATTGTGTAGTACCTTTTGTGTCTTTTTTGATATCAATAGTTAAATAGTCCTACTTTTGATGGAATATTTAGGATAAACAAAGAATAAGATTCCTCACCATTTTTCTGGAGCAAAAGCCATTGAAGCTTTAATAGCAAAAATAAAAATAAAATCAAGGTATGATGCGGATGTAGAATTTTTTTAAAAAAAACTGTTAAAAATAGCGCTTCAATGGGAAGCTGAAAGTAGTTTCAGGAATTTTAGAATAATAGATGTGATTTTATAATAATGTGAAGTGACTGGTGTTAGTACAATATCTGCTTAAATACTGTTGTAAAAAAATTCTATTTACATTTACTACTTGCACATAATACTTTATATATAATCACTTGCCAGCCATGAACTATGTGTGTGTCTGCCTGTCAGTCTGTCTCTCTCTAGAAAAGTGTAGAACTTTCCTAAATTGTAACCATGGTACCTTTTAACATCTAAAAATATTGGACAGATTGCCATCTAGTGGCTCATTAGATATTTTATAGAAAATAGTTGATCATGGATTTTCTTGTGGTTTTCCCCTTATCTAAAATCAAATGGCCCAGATCCTAAATATTGTACGGCATTTGTGCTCCTACTCAATACATTTCAAACCCACACTGCTGAAAATTCACCTAAAGTTAGGAAACATTTGTGACATACTGAGAAGCAAAATAAATACATATTATGCTTTTGCATAAAAATAAAAACAGACCACAAAGTTAAAAACAGAAATATCTCTGTTCCATCCATCTTCCTGTAGTCACTGGTTGTGAAAATCATGTATTCTTCTGTTTTAGACTGAGAATTGACCTCCGAAAACTTGATCTAGTAATGGCAGGTTCAGAGACAGTACCATACTGCCCCCACGCTGCTTATCTCCTGTTCTCGTCTTGACTCTTTCTTAAGACAACTTCAGAAATTCCAATCCCAATTTCAGTGGCTAGTAATAGCGTTGGATTGTCCAGATCACAACCTCCAGAAAACCTAGTTGGTTGTTCCTGTTTCTTGCTTTCTCATTTGTCGAGGGCCAATTTTTACTCCTGACAGTGTCTGACTTTTCCTTTTAGGGAGTGTGCCTTCCTGACTAATCCCCATGCTTTTCCTCTGCTATCCCAAGGGTTTGTGCACATTGATGCCTTCACATCTCCTTCCTGCTATAACTCCTTTGACGCTGCTGCAGACCTTCGCTTTTTCCTCCTTACCATAATTGCATACCAATCAAAACCACAGAGAGAAATCCAGAACAAATAAGAACTGAGCTTCATAGATACATAGTGCAACATAATCACTCAACAGTGGCCACAAGATTGGAAAAAGTCAGTTTACATTCCAGTCCCAAAGAAGGGCAATGCTAAAATATATTCAAACTACAGTACTGTATCCTTGTGCTCATTACACAAACCAACAAGGTTATGTTCAAAATATTACAAGCTAGGCTTCAGCAATATGTGAACCAGAACTATCAGAAGTACAAGCCGGGTTTCAAAGAGGCAGAGGAACTAGAGATCAAATTGCCAATGTTCGCTGAATTATGGAAAAAGCAAGGGAGATCCAGAAAAACATCTAATTCTGCTTCATTGACTATGCTAAAGCCTTTGATTGTGTGGATTACAACAAACTGTGCAAATTATAAAAGAGATGTAATACCAGACCATCTACTTGTCTTTTGAGAAACCTGTATGTTGGTCAAGAAACAACAGAACCGGGCATGGAACAATGGATTGATTCAAAATTGGGAAAGGAGTACAACAAGGCTATATGTTGTCACCTTGCTTATTTAACTTATATGCACAGTATATCATATAAAATTTCAAGCTGGATAAATCACAAGCTGGAATTAAGATTGCCAGGAGAAATATCAACAACTTCAGATATGCAGATGATACCACTTTAATGGCAGAAAGTGAAGAGTAGCTCAAGAGCCTCTTGATGAGGGTGAAAGAGGAGAGTGCAAAAGCATTAAAAAAAACTAAGATCATGGCATCTGGTCCCATCACTTATACAAAGGGAAGAAATGAAAGCAGTGATAGATTTTACCATTTTAGGCTCCAAGATCACTGCAGACAATGGCTGCAGCCATGAAATCAAAAGATGCTTGCTCCTTGAGAGTAAAGCTATGGCAAATCTAGGCAGAGTATTAAGAAACAAAGACATCACCTTGCCAACAAAGATCCATATAATCAAAGCTACAGTTTTCCCAGTAGTCATGTATGGCTGTGAGAGTTGAACCATAAGGAAGGTGGAGTTCTGAAGAATTAATGCTTTCCAAATGTGGTGCGGGACTGCAAGGAGATCAAACCTAAAGGAAATCAATCCTGACTGCTTATTGGAAATTCAGATACTGAAGCTGAAGCTCAAATACTCTGGCCACCTAATGCGAAGAGAGGACTCATTGGAAAGGACCGTGATGCTGATAAAGGTCAAGGGCAAAAGGAGAATGGGATGACAGAAGATTAGATGGTTACATAGCATTGTGGATGCAATGGGCATGGATTTGGGTGGATTCCAGGAGGCAGTACAGGAGAGGGAGGCCTGGCATGATGTGGTCCATGTGGTCATGTAGAGTCAGGCACAAATGAGTGACTGAACAACAACAACAGTGCAACATACCTACTTTGCATTTTAAAGAAATATTTTTTTTAAAAAAAGGAAAAGTGGGTGATGCTTTCAGTTCTAAGGGAAGAAGGTGGGAAAGCAAGGGGAGCATTCCTGTCTCAATTTTTCAGAAACTGACAGATGCCATCTGGAAAATGTAAGGATTGAATAGAATATGAGCTTCCAAATTGAGGATTAACTTAATGGATGATCTTTATATCAACTGCAAGAAACAATCAACTGCTGACCAGTTGTTGTACGGGATAAAATGACTGGTAAGGGCACTGACAGCCACTAGAAGGGGGAAGTCCTACCTACTAGAAATGCTTCTAAATTAGAACAAAATATGGGAGTCCATCCTCTCTGAGGCCTTCATAATATGGTTGAAAAACAACAGTTTTGAATCAAAGCTGGAAAACACAATAGTAGGATGCATTGTGATGATTGCACAATCATGCAATCTGTTCCTACACTCAGGAACTATTGAATGACCTTTACTGGAGATAGGCCAATAGGATGTGAAAATCTCTTGATGATACCAACATTGGCTGAGGCAATAATGCCACAAAACATGGAACTAAGAGAAAAATAAGTATGAAACAGCATTGAAAACAATATAAAACCATTTAAAGTGTCAGCATGGCAAAGCCAATGTGTGGACATGTGTAAGTTTGATAGTTCATACCATAATTTTTCAAACTTGGCAGAATTCTTTAGCCAGTATGAAGTCTGCACATCTTAATGTTGCCAAGTTTTAAAAACTTTGGTTTCTGACAACAAATACCACAATACATGATGTCTGGATTGTGAAACATTTGAAACATTTAAATTTATATGTGTTAAACATGTACTCTGTCCTTAGAGAACAGAAATAATGGACACTTCCTGCTGCCTTAATAATCAGTTCCTCTTTTCTCTCAATGGCCATTTTCTTCTTTGAATTCAACCTGGACCTCTACCTGATATTGCTAAGATACATAATCATTTGGAAAGATCAGGTGTATTTTGTCAATAGTGATGCAAACAGACTACTTTTGTGGAAAAGGAACTAATTGCTCCAGAATGGCTTAAATATATCGTATTATTATATGAACAGAATGCAGTGTTCCAGCAGAAAAGGTGCCTTGAAAGGCTTTTAATAGATATTTTTTCATACTTTAGTATCTTTTTTGTTTTTAATCTCCCACCCCCAACATATTTTTGAGAAAGTCACAGTGATTTTATCTAAAGCCGATTTGTGAAAATCAATAATAAAACTTCCCAGACTAAATATAAAGGGAATAGAGAAGTTGGATGGATTATTGAAAGCTTCAATAAATATGACAAAAATTTTTAGCTTTAATTTTAATTTTTAGCTATTGCTAAAGCTTTGTTTGATAAAAATTTTTAATTTTTAGCTATTGCTAAAGCTTTGTTTGATATCAAAAAAGTTTTGTCAGCCCACAAAACAGTCTCTGCAGAAATGATTTGTCAAGGAATAAAGCGGAAGAGCAGGCACATCCTGAATGATTGATCCTGAAAATAATGGTGGTTAAAGGAGGAAGGAAGCAAGGGAGGAAGGAAGGAAGGAAGGAAGGGAGAAGGAGAGAAAGGAAGGAAGGAGGGAGAAGGAAAGAGAGAGAGAGAGAGAGAGACAGAAAGAAAGAAAGAAAGAAAGAAAGAAAGAAAGAAAAAGAAAGAAAGATCTGCCCTGGAAATAGAACTTATTCTGGCAGATAGATCTAAGATTGAAGAGATCAAGAAATTTATCAAAGTTGTCAGGAGTCTGGGAGGAAAAGATAGAACCTTTCTAATTACTTCCAAATATCAGAAAAAGGGAGATTGTAACTTCTTTTTTAAAATAAGTTTGAAGTTTGTAAAATTATTAGAATATAGAGCACATTCAATTGTACCACAGGGTCAGATCAATTTCAAATCACCTCTCACCGTAAAATCTGTAGATTAGCATTTGTAGAGAATGATTGTTGGTATTCAGGGTTAGGACCTTTTTCAATTCCAAATACCTAGTTTTCTGTCTTCAGATAATTTGTATAGATCAAAATCTCCATCAGAAATCTTAGAATCAGAAATATAAGCAAAAGATGCTGACTAATATTCTATTAGTTTCTCACAGTGGGCCAGTGACCGAGGAGCCCTTAAATGAGTCTCTGGTTGAAGTTATATAAATTCTGGGTAGGGTGAATGTTGCTACACTAACATCTTCCCATGTATACATATACATATATATATATACTAAAATTGGTTTCCATTAACAAGATTCAATATTAAATAGAGTAATTGAAAAAAAATCAGGAAATATATTTATGAGACGTATGCATTTTTTCCAAAATGTTTTGATGTTGATGATCATTTTGCCTGCCTTGGAGCATTCTTCTCTTGTAAGTTTGAAGACCATGACTTAATCCTTCTTCATGCAGTCCATGAGCCAAAATGAGCCTGGCCAGCAGATGGAAAGAAATGGCAGACCTTTTCTCTGGTGTTGTCAGGCTGATTATTTAAAAAGAAAAATCCGCAGCCAAAGACAGAAGTGAGAGCCACTATGGTGGAATGGTCAGGCGTTGAACTTGGAACAGGAAACCTGGACTCGAGTTCACCCTCAACCACGGAAGGCAACTGGGTGGCTTTGGGGCAGTCGCTCGCTTGGAACCTGCCCTTTGCTCTCAGGATGTGGTGGGAGAAACAGGAAGAGGGAGCCCTGTGTGCACCCCCTGAGCTTCGGTTGCAAAAAACGGGACCTGAAATCTAAGCAACAAAACCTAGAATCTGGAAGTGCAGACGGGGCAGGTCGATGGTGTTGACAATTCACACGTTCCAGAGCTGTCTTTTGCATCTGCGGACGAAAGGGGCTGATGAAGAATGTGAACACGGAATGAGCTTTGCCTCATTGTCACCGAGGTCCTATACTTCTTTCCTCTTGGAGAGCATACCTCATGCACACAACAGTGCTAGTCTCTGCTGCGTGCTTAGCGATGCTTCACAGATGACAGGAAGGACTGCAGCTCAGCGGCAGAGCCTGTTTTTGACCACTGTCTGTTCAGATGGAAGGTGTATTCTGGAACTGACATGAGAAAGAAACATTTTTACTTCACATAGGAATAAGGCAAACCCTAAGTCTGGTAGTGTAAACCTCAGAAGGAGGAAGAGATGCTAGTGGTCATGCCAAATATAAACAGCGCACGCTGATTCAAAATAGCATTTATTTTGAGGTGTGCATGAGTCTTACACTGATGTTTCCTCTGATGGCTCCATTAAAGAGTTTCATATAGTTCAGCCTATTAAACGCGTTTTGCTTTACAGACACAGCTTCCAAGTCGCTGCTCTGTATGTTATGAAGTCATTTTTTTTTCAGAACTGAGTGTGGAAGAATACCTAACTAAAATAGTGAAAATTATTCCTAAATAGCTTTCCTTTGGGCATAGTATAAAACCTTAGAAACTCTAGTATCTTCCCTCCTTGGATTCACAATAGAAATTCTTTAATTTTTTTAGGATTGGGAGATAATATCATCAGAGATATTTATTTTTGCCTTAATTTCTCCTAGAATATTTTTAACATATACTCATTTGCCTATAGAACATATATTTCTTTTCTTTTTTCCAGAAACTTTTGAAGAAAAAAAAAGATAAGGTTCTTACTATTTTCAGCTTTTAAACAAATAGTTAAATTAAAATAAAATATAAACACTGAGCTATTTAGTTTGGCTCCTGGGGAATCCTAATTGTATTTATTTGTTCCAGCTTTTTAGCAACTTAGGGTGCCTGTAAAATAGACGCGACCTAGAATTCTGTCATCTCTGACCAGGCTAATTGTGGTCATATTATTTTCATATCCACCCCAAAGAGGAAAATACAGTTGTGGATTTTCTGTCCAACCTCTACATCCCCCTTTTCCTTTGACGTAGGAAGATGCAAATGGAGGGCAAATCTGGGGAGAAGACATCAGTTCTTTAGAATCCACAACTCCACCTCTAGGGAAGCCTAATTTAGCAGGCTTTTTTATCAGGAGAATTTCTAAAAAAAAAACAGGAGGAGAATAAGAAAAACAAAACACACTAGGCTGTTTTGGCTCAACTGATCCCACAGATGACATTAAACCACAGAACTGAACAGAAAGTGCTGTTAAGCTTTCACGAACGTACGTGGCTATATTTTTTTCACTTACACTTGCACACAGGAACAACAGAACATGCATTGAGTTAAGGGACATTCGTGCTAGCCTGTCTCATCATTATTGCATAAATATCCAGGGTGCTTAGGACAATTTACATCTCCCTGCTGCTCCCAGATACCAATCTTGTTATAACATAAAATAAAATGTCGCCAGGTTCGGTGTGGTAGCATTTAAAATCTATGAGAAGAGGACCTGTGCCATAAACAAGGTTTTAATGAGCATCTAGCTTGTAATTTTAGAGTGATTTATATTGCCAAAGATTTAGTTTGCTGAGATTGATTTGCCCCTACCCTTCTTTTTAGATTATTGTTAGATTATTTTAACATTTTTGTTTTTATATATTTTTAACTTTTTATATGTAATTTTTTTCTACTATATTCTCATGCTTTTAATATTTGTATCCCACCTTTCTTATGATGATCTTTGATCATAAAAAAGGTTTAATTTGATTTGATATTTGATTTCATTTCATCTAGGGCAGAAAAAGGTCAATGGTTTGTTATGTTTTCATTCTGCCAATATATGCCCCACTAATATTTTTTTCTCTTTTTAATCTAGATTACAATACATTGCTTTGCATTTCTATAATTACAATAATTATAATTAGTTCTTTTGTTTGCACTGCATATTGTTATCTGAATTTAATCCTCTCTATTGTTTTGTTCATTCTTGTAAATGCGAACATAACAAATGCTTCTTTTAAAACAGCAGTGAATATATTACCAAATTGTTTTAACTTCCACAAAATAGATTAAGAGTAGAAAATAGGCTGAGTTTCTCTTTGTTTAAAGATGGTAATTTTAGAATTCTTTTCATGGCACATCAGTTATAACTTTTTGCTTCACAGGCAAAACTAATTTGGTACCAAATGCAACAAATATGTGAAAAACATCTCTGTCAATCATCTCTCTCTCTCTTTCTGTTGAGATTTTGACATTTATACTCAAACATTTATATTTCTTTTTTAAATTGCAAAAATAAGTATTATATATTCTGTATTATATATGTATTATATATTCTGCTAGAAGTCTTTATTAAATCACATTGAGCATTAATTGCATAACTTCATTATCTGCTCATTCATAAATAATATTTTTTGAAAATGCATCATTGTTTTCAATAAAAGGATTAATTTAAAAAAGCACACAGCAAGAATGGATATCATTAATTTATTATTATTATTCATTTCCCGATCAACCATTCTCCCCTCTTTTTTTAAAAAAAATATTTCTGGGGTCCACTGTTTCATCACTTTTCCAGTCATTTTATGTAAAATGGTTTTAACAGAAAATTATATGGCAAAAGAAGAAAAAAGTAGCCTTGTGCTAAATGTTAAATCAGCAACACTCTATGTGCTGGGCAAGGATCATAGCCACTGCACAATTTCAGCATCACCATTAAAAGAAGAAGTTAGAGCATATGAAGGCTACAAAAGCATTTTTTTAATTTTAAAGCTGGTTATTTTTGCAATATAATTTCATTTTGATGCTTTTACTTTGTAAATATAAATGTATTTTCCCATTTTAATGCTTTTAGTTTTACTTTATGTGTGTGAAATATAAGAGAGTGTGTGTATAAGAATCATAGGATGTGCTGTGAAAGGCAGAAATGACAAAAAATAGAATACACACAGAGCATTCAGGTATTTTTATTAATATATTCTTATTTATTTAATTCCATACATTTCTGTGTTTTTCAAGGTTATTGCATCCACATGTGATGTATTTGAATCCCTCAGGAACAACTTTTCTTACACTGCAGCAAGGGATGCATAAGGTGTATGTTCTGTGTTCTGGAGAGGAGGTGGTGCCTTTGAAATTAAAACAACAGGAGATTAGAGTTATTAAAGCCAATTGTTACAGAAGAAAGGGGTTGTATGTTTTCATGATTTCCTATTTAGAAATATTTATCATGAATGCCAACAGGTTCATGGTATTTTTCAAGTAACTTTGAGGCATAGCATAGACAGGAGAAAGACAAATGGCTAAGAACATCCTATGAGTAGAATAGATTATGTTATATAAGCCAAGATTGCATTAAGCTTAATATGCTAAGTATTTTAGGCCAATTAATAATAGAATTAGGTGTTATAATTACCCACCTCAGTTCGAAGAAATCCCTCTAGGGTGGCATCTGAGAAAAAAACATGCACACATATACATACACGCACATGTACAAACATCACTTATTATAAGGATAAACCTTCTTTATATGAACAATAACCAGTCACTAATACTCTGAAATACTTTCTGAATTTCAAATATGACAAAGGTTTATGGATATTGTAAGTCTGTCTTTTAGTCCTGTTTCTAATACTAATGAGACCAGTGTGAAAAGTTTTTTCAAGTAGGCTCTGAAAAAGATGTAATTTTGAAAACCCCACTTTAAACAGAGGGGTGAATTTCACAAAGTAAACTTCCTATTCCTAAATTTCCTAAAGTAAACTTATGTCAAAACTAACATTTTTTAAAATAGGTTTGGTAGCTTCATTTATTTAGCTTCAAACCATTTTGGCCAACCAAGTTCCACCATATTTTCTATTCCTTTTCCACCCCCTTTTTTTCCATT
>JANHZU010003931.1:43145-55306 GCA_032468055.1 Acrochordus granulatus
TTAGTTTGTTCTATTTCTGCTTTATATTGTGTGTTAATCATTGTTACTTGTTTCAGAAGTTAGGGACAATCATTTCTACATAAAATTCCATTGAAAATTATTTTTTTGTGAATATTTTAGGGACGTGGAACGGATCGTCCAACTTTCCATTGTTTCCTATGGGAAACCTCATTTCGCTTTAAGAGCATTTCGGACTAAGAGTGTTCTTCCAGAATGGATCAGGCTCATCTTGCGAGGTTCCACTGTACTTCATTAGCAATGCAACTTCAGCTGTGGATGAAGTAACACCATAGAATGTCACAGTGATACTCCTTTGTGCTGTCCATTTCTCATTGTGGATTCTGATGGGATCTTCACTGGCAGAAGGCTACCATCAGCTGAGAGTTCTACTGACCTACTTAGAAAGATTTGCCAGTGTGTCCTCATTAGTGGAATTCAAGATATGCCACCACCATGCTGATACATATCTTACAGACTGTAGGCATGTCTTACATTCTCCTGGTATAATGGCCCTTCCACTGAAGTTTATAATACCTCAACCTGCTTATTGTGGATTGTCTCTAAATTACAATATTAAGCACGGCATGGAAATATTTAAAACAGAATTTTAAAAACTCATTTCAAACTCAAATCATGACTGGTATAACACTGCAAATCATATGACATGATAAGCAACTGATTTTATAAAGACTCATGTGTACAAGATAATTGACAACCAATTAAAATCTAAGTATGCAAAACTGTAAATAAACTTACAAACACACACACGTTAAAATGTCTCGGCAATAAAACATAACAGCTCTTTGACTTATAACCACTTGAAGCCGTAATCAAATAGATATGACAGATGAACAAGTTATCAAAGCGACCTATAACAATTTTAATTTGTGAAACTATAAAACAGAAGTCTTGCAAGTAAAGCCGGCATCAACAAAACTGCAGTTAAACACATTCAGTGCAAAGGCACATATAATTAAGTGTAACTTTTTTTTGCTTTGCTTTGCTTTGTTTTTATTTGCACATGCACAGTGGGAGAATTCTAAGGCAAATGATGCCTTTGCGCAACTGTAGAAAAATGTTTCCCTTCAACCAACCCTAGAAACTGAAGCTCATTGATTTATATGTCCCCAACACTTTGCAGAATCTTTGCGTGAAGGGAAATACACCACATTGTTTGAAAATGTTGAATCTTTGTGAGTTGAAGGTACAAAGAAAGACAAATAAAATGAAGAGTGCAGAACATAAATGTAAAAGACAAAAACATGCGCAGAAGGAATTAGAAAAATGCTTCTGTAAACATTTGGTTACTTTCCAAATTGGGAGTCTTCCATATGCACTGAAATTCAATTCCTATCACTCTCTGTCAATGGCGTCTAGGTTGGGGAAAACTGGATTAAGCCAAGGCAGGTGGCGAAAAGATGAGTTTTCAAAGATAATGCTAGAAATTGAGAATGAAATTTTCATGCTGTAATATTATGAATCTGGCTATTTTTATGCAAGGGGGCTAGATGCTCGTTGTTTAGAAATCTTTAGAAACGTTTGCGATATTAGAAAAAATCACAAGTTCAGTGAAGAAGCAATGAAGCTGAAGAAATAAGGCATTTAGAAAATATTTTTTTAAAAAAACATATTACAAAGTAGTTTTAAACTTACATAAAAATATTTTGATATATTTAAATTCAATAGATGGTGGTGTTCCATAGGAACATAGGAATGTAGGCAATATATGTATTCCTTGGGCTTTTTTCATGACTCTTAATGTGCAGATTGATGCTGCTAATACAACCATTTCTTTACATGACGTATACTTTTAAATAAAGAATTTCTTGCACTAATTTTTATTAATATGTGCTGACATCAGGATGATGCAGAAGAGCCAGGAACTATTTGGCTCTTCCTTATTTGTTCTTTTTCTCCAAGCCAAGTGGCCACATGTCCTTACTTTATAAAGGACAGTCATCTGCTTGAAGGTATTGTTTATTTCTAGGATTATCCAGTTCAGTCTAGTTTAAGGCCAACTTTAAGAAAAGATAGCAGGGTCTTGAAACTGACTGAGCAAAATATAAGTAATCTAATATAATCTCCAGTAAGATAAAAATAACAATATATCTCATATTTAAATGACAATGATTTCTAAATGTGCATCTAATAACAATCATATATGCAGATTATCTTAATTCACTGTCTTTTCTTTATTTTTATGATGAAAATATGATATGTTTTCAGTAACATTATGGACTAATAATTTTTTTAAAAAGGAAACATATTATGAACAATTAGAATAAAATTAATAAAGTCCAAGAGACTATAGAGATCTATCTGCTATTCTAAAAAGACTAAAATTGGAACAGAAACCTATAAGCAATGCCAATGCTAACATATTATTTTGTTCTATATGGCCATCAATGTCTCTATCAAAGGAGGCATATGAGTTAAAAATTTATATTTGTGTTGATTCAACAATCTTAGTGAAATATCATTAACTCAAGGATCTCAAGAGAAAGAATGTTTATTTTCAGTACTGAAAGGATTGCTTGTGATTATTTTTCCTTTTATATTGTCCCTACTTTTTTACACCTTGAGTTGTTTCAAGGTGGATGTTATTAAAATACAGCAAATCAATGTTTCCTATAATACTGTATGACAGTAAAAATACAACATGTCCCATAAAAACTCATGAAAACTTTTTTCCTAGTGGATATCTTTAACACAGACTGCATAGAAGTTACAGATTGGGCTAAATATCTAAATGGTATTTTCTGATTATATAATTCTTTAGAATTCCTAATAATATTCAGACAGTAATACTCAGACTGGTTTAGGACAGAATTTACAGGAGGGCACCAGGTCTGAAATGATTGGGATGAATAATGTCTGTGGTGTTTGAGCTGAGTAACAAACACATCTCACTTTCCCATAGTCAAGTAATCTGTAGCCATCAAGTAATGAACATGTTTCCAAAAACAAAACCCTTTTGAGGCACTTGCAAGTGATTCAATGAAATGTTCCATGAAAAGCCAATTTAATATACAGTAATAACAGTAAGACAAATGAGTAATTAATTAAATCAGTACTGGGGAAACAAACAGAGGAACAAAATCCAGGAGATGTCTAAGTAAGAGACCTTCCATCACCATGTGAAGTTGACCCACATGGTGAGTTGAAATGTTGAGAATACTATGGTGAGATAAAGGAAATGAGAATTGGGTGAGATGAGAGTTCCTGTGTTGTCTAGAAGTTCTACCAAGTTGAAATTCATCCAGAGAGAAGACCAGATTTACTGTGATTTTATGTACTGTACGTTGCAGCAGAATCGGTAATAATAAATCAGCTCAGCTCCTGGAGTCCCTTGACATACTGTGAAAGGACAGAATTGTGTTGGTTGCAAGTGATTAAGGCACCAGGCTAGAAACCAGGAGAAGCTGAGTTCTAGTCCCACCTTAGGCCTGATTGTCAGCTGGGTGACTTGGGGCCAGTCACTTTCTCTCAGCTCATCCCACCTCATGGAGTTGTTGTTATGGGAAAAATAGGAGGAGGAGAACGGAGTATTAGTTGTGTTCACTGCCTTGAGTGGGGATAAAAAATAAAATATAGGAAAGATTCCATGTGGATATGCTCTTGTACTTAAACATTGTTTTGGGTTAGTGGGCAGGATCCGGAATGAACCTTCCTTAGAGTGGAGATCCATACCTTAGCGCAAAGCTGAGACATTCTTGTCCCAAGTAACCTTTCATTCTAATTCAACAATGGTTTGATGGAAAATGTGGAGCAAAGTCACAGAAGATTTAGAAGTTTATGTATACATACAGGACTATCCTAGACTGCATGCAAAAATGGAAAGCAGTTTTTTCTTCTGATACATGAAGATCATTTAACAACGCTAGTTTCAGTCTAGAGTTTCTACTCCTTTACTTCAGTTTTAATTATGAGGGGTTTTTTAAAAAATAAACTTTCTCTGTTTTAAATATAATATGAAATATAAAGGACAATTGTTTGAATTGCTAAGAATGAAGAAGATGGTGCTTTATATCAATATCCCATTTTAAAATCTTCAATTTGTCATTCGGGGAGCATTAATTTAGAGTATGTGACCTAAATAAGCCAGCCAAAAAGCTGGCTTCTTGCGTAAGATCCTCTTCCAGAAAAGATCTAGTGCCAGGAATTTGTCATTCAGGTTAAAAAGTCATGTCTTCTCTTCCAGATGAATTCAACTTCATTTACTGACTCCATTCCCCACCCCTAGCCAGAAAGTGCTCCTCTATCATTCTAACAAGAATTTTAGGCTGCCTACATTCGGTTTTAGCTTTTTTTTTTAATCAGCCAACTCCCTTGACACTGATTTACAAGCCACCTATGCTTGTGACTCTTCTCTTGCAGGACTCACTTCCATTAAAAAAAAGTAAGCTTGGCTCAGCATCTCTCTCTCCAGTTTAGTTTCCTTCTCTCTCCCGATGACTTTTATGCCACAGCCTGAGCATCGCGTCAGAAACGCTGGGGTCCGGCAGAGGCAGAGCGCGTCGCTCCCCCTTCCTCCCGCTGGGCAGGCAAAGTTTTAAAGAGGGCAGAGTTTTGCAATGGGACTGACCGCGGTCCTGATGAGACGGATCCCCGCACCGTTTGCGGCTGCTGCCATTGGTTATGTGATGCTCGGGCGTCAGGCAGCCGCCGCCGCGGCTGGCGCTCGTGGAAAAGAAAAGGTAGTGGGTGAAGGGGAGGGGAGGGGAGGGGAGGGGAGGGGAGGGGGAGGTGCTGTCAGGGATTGGTGGCGCCTGGTGTCAGTCGGAGTGCGGGCCCCGGCGCTTCCGCTGCTCCGGCTCCCGCTGAGCAGCTCCGAGAGCGAACCGCAGCGCGCGGATGCTGAGGACCGGCACCATGCTCCTGATGCTCCGCGGTCGCCCCCGCCCCTGAGCCCGGCTGCTAAGTGCTCCTGGGCGTCCGTTCCCGAGGAGGGCGGAGAGGCGGAGACGCGGGGAGGGGAAAGCCAGAGTTAATTTCCAGCCAAGTGGACGAGGATCCTAGCAAGAGAGCCGGAGGGAGACCGGGCGCCTTCCTGGCACGCGGCGAAGTCGGAATTTAAGGGACCGGCAGCGAACAAGCGCCTGCAGCTTCCCCAAGCCGGGTTCGAGGCGCAGCATCGCGGCGGTGCCCAGCCAGGTAGAAATGACATCAACTGGCAAAGAAGGCAGCGGAGCTCAGCACGCGCAATATGTTGGACCCTACCGCTTGGAGAAGACGCTGGGCAAAGGGCAGACAGGTGGGTCCCTTGGCAGCCACAGCGGCAACCCGGGGGAAGGTGCCAGTTGGTGGCATGAGGGAGACAGCAGAGTCCGGCTTCTCGGTTCCTCCTTGCCTTGTTGCTGTGGCACCTGCTATCAAGGGGTCCTTGCAGCGCTTGGTTTTTCTTTCTTTTTTTGGTTTGGGGTGATTTACATCTTGTTTTAAAGCCCAGCTTGCTTTGTGTGGATCACTCTTGGAAAGGAACGGTGTCCTGATGACAGTCAAAGTGCCTGCGGGGAGGGGCTGGTGAATGGGGGGGAGAAGGAAGATGCTCAGCTGCTGGTCAATTTGGCTTTGATTCAGTGCATGGCTTTCATTTATTTTCTTTTTAAAAAAAGGAACCGAGAATCAAGAGGAGGAGGAAACTGGGAGTCACCAGCAGTGTTTTATGACATCATGATTGAAAAGGGTGTAGTCTTGAAGGTGCAGTTGGTAGAGGTGTGGGGAAGAGGAGAGAACACATAGAGTGCAATTTATGGCATCGTCTTTGTTGATGATTTGGAAGGCAACCCAAATGGGAGGGAGTGATCACTAGGAAAAGAAAAAGAATTGCAAATACTGCTCTGGATGTCTTATGTTGTTTTGCCACAACACATTTCTGCTGGTAGAGGAAGATTCCCTGTTCTGCAGTCAGATGCCAGAGATTTGTTGTTGTGGTTCTGTGAAAAGAACAATGGCAAGGAATATTAACAGAAGGAGTGTGGGGCATTAGCCGGGAGCAGGTGTGTTTGCCCTCAATGATATAATCAGATCCTCTTCAATGTATTCAACATTTGGACTTGCTGGTTTTCTGCACCACTAAGATGCACTTCAAGGGCAGGCAGAGAATAATGGTAAAGAAAGGGCCCTGGCAAACCTGACAAATCTCTACCTGACAGATTTCCCATATTTTGTTCTCCATTTTTGGTAACAGGTCCTGTCGGCCCTCATGTTTGGCAACCTTTGATTGAGACAGCCCAGAGTAAATTTCAGCTCCTCTGAAGTAACATATTAAAAGAGAAAAAAAGTAAGATAGGTGGATTCAGATATTCAAACCCTAAAAGAGGTCTTTTTGGAAGCTTGTTGGTGTTAAGAGTTGTTCATTATGGTGGGATGATAAAGCATGATGCATTGTGTTTTGCTCTCTTTTTTTAAAAAAGAGAGAAGCTTTGCCCATCTGTTGTCTAAAGGATTTAATAGGCGTTTCCATCTCCAGCTGCTGCCTCTGATCGCCTGTTTTCTTGTTGCCCTGCATGGCAGCAGCTCTGCAGTCCCCATAGTTTTCTTGGGGACAGAGTTGAAATCCAGATCTTTCTGTAAAATAGGCCAACCTTTTCTGCAGTGATTAAGTGCTTCTACACACTCTTTTTCTTCCTCCTCCCTCAAGCCCCATAGCAACTGCTTGTTGGTCTTGTCAGTGGTACGGTTTATGGAAACAGCGCTGCTTTAAAATGGACTTAACATGGAAAGCGACTTTTATTTCTTTGCATCTTGCACCTTCTCATATTGCAGTAGCTTGAAAATCAGTTCACCTTTATCCTCCACGAAGCTAAGGGCTAGATTTTTTTTTGATTCAGTGCTCTCTCCAATCTCATTCACTGTGAAATATACTTTGACATGAATAACAGAGCTGAGGAATATTAAATTCCTGCTAAAATGATTGCAGTATTATGACGCACCAATAAAAACCCTGAATACTCTTTCCGGAGGTGATCCCTTGCCCTTTGCTATGACATGTAAGAGGCCTTAAATCTATGAACTCAATCTTATCTTCATTACTGTGATTTTTGTCTGCTTCCATTTGAGGTCTCTCACTCTGCTCCTCCCCGCAAGTTTGGGGTTAGCTCAAAAGCAATAGTAATAGCAATATTTCAGACTGATGATTCTTCATAAGCTTTGCCAGAAGTAAGTCCTTCTGAGTTCAGGGGGGACTTACAAGTAAGAAAAGGAGCATGAGATTGCAACCTATAGATCTAGTGTGGGATATTAATCTGCTAAAGAGTTAACTGCAGCTTGTCCTCCCCCTTCTTTCACTAATCTTCCAATCTTCCTTCTGAGTGATTAGAGAGTGGGAGAAAAAGCAGCGGGGGGGGGGTGGAGGCAGTGCCTGTGTTCAGAGAGATGCTGCGGTCTACTTTTGCTGGTCTTTGAGGAACTGAATTAGAGCAAATTTTTTTGTGATTTTACAGGAAATTGTAAATGAGCTTCCACTTTTCTAATCTAGATGCACACATATATGCATACAATGCAGTGATAAGACAGATAGAGTTTAAATATGTTTTTAAAACCCATGAGAATTATTAGTACATATGGATTTCAGTTTTATGCTCACTTGCTCGGGAGATAAAACTGCTGAAATCAGTGGGATTTCCTTCTGAAAAAAACATGCAGGGAATTGGAAATATTTGTTTCCTTTCTCCCATATTCAGCATGGATATATTAAAAAAGACAAGAGCAATTTTCTTTCCTATTGTACTTAGAATTTTGGAATGATTCAGTGGTACACAGCCAAATGATGCAATTTTTATCTGTCATTTCTTGATTCCTTAAAGGGAGAAGAGGGCATTAGTAAGCTTCTGTTAAGGATGTGCAGTAGTAGTTCACATGGAGATAATCTTTTTATGTTCAAGAGACCAACAATTCAATAAAGTTATGTAGGCAGTCTGCAACTTAAGCAGAGCCATACTATAGCAAGAAGGAAAAATGAGGCATAAAATGTGCTTGCTGACATTTTTAAGATAATTTCATGAAACTGATCAGGAATCCAAAGATTTCTGTTCTCTGGTAACTTCAGATCTGTTCTAATGCTTTAATCTTCCTCTCAACACCTCCTTTCTTCCCAAAGTATTTCTGCTCTGAAGTTCTTCTTTATTCCAGGTTCAGGACCATCTACCTACTTTTCCATAAAGTACGGTACACTTTTGAAGATCAAAGCTAAAGGTTGGATTTGGGAAGGCAAGAACAGGCCCCAGTCCCATTGGAAGGTCTTTAGCTTTTCCATAGTTTTAAATAGCAGGTTTGATAAACAAGCATGAAACAAGGAGTTTTACAAGCAAAAAGCCCAGATGCCAAAACTATGCAGCTGTGGTGGCATCTAGTCGTGCATATGCAAAACTGACCTGGCAAGCCTTATTCAGGACAGGATAGATTTCAGAGATCTGGGTGATGACAATGCTAATTCTCCTTCAGAGCAGGGAAAGCAAAGCTTGTCCAGTGGAGGCTGGCACATCAGGCTTGCAGCAAATTATCAATATCACAAAGGGAAGATTATGGTCTCCTGGTTTCAAAAGCAAGAGGAGGGCATTGAGCTGCAGAACAATTTTCTGCAGTCTTCCTGTAATTTGGGCAGTGTGGCAAAAACTGGGGGAAGAAATTCTTAATAATGCAGTGTAAGAATTCCATGCATGTATAATTAAATTAGATTGTTGTAGTAAGACAATTGCCCCTTTGTTATTCGATAAGGCAGAGTTCTAAAGGGTTGTGCTGTTGTTCTCTAAAACTTGACTTGCAGAGAATTCATTCAATGGGAGGAGAGGAAGAGATGCAATAAATAGACTGATAATATAATTTTACAAATGTGATTATTAGATTATCAGGAAAGATCTTGAAAATGTTGACACAAACCAATTGCCTTTAAAGGGATAGGCAAGCGATGGTTCACTTTGGACTGAAATACAGTGACATACTTAATTATAGGAGGTTTGCACTGTAATTAACTGTAATGAGCAAAAATGTAGTGTTTTTGTGTTTGTAGTAACACTTCAGGAAACATTTGTGCTTAGATGACAATTCTAATTCAGAAGTATAATTCAAATGAAGCTAATTTATCTTTAATTTGGTATAGGTGGTATTTTATATGAAATTGATATTTTAAATATGGTTTTATTTAGAGCTAGTAATATCTTTGTATTTTGTTTTCATTTTACTTATCTCTATATATCTGTTTTAGCACTTCACTTCTCAAATTTTTAAAGCCATATTTGGGAATATTGCTTTCATTTTATTACTGGAATATCCTACCTCAACACTTATATGGCAGCTTAATAGCAAATTAATAGGAGTGAATTGCATTCCATGATCCTTTAGTGATTATTAAAAGAGTAACAGTGAACTTGAATATCTTTTCCTTTTCAGAAATAGGTCTCGAATTTTGGTGGCGCTTTTTTTAAGAAGGCATTTTAGTGAATATAGTTCACATTCTAAACCCATGCAGAAGCATATACTTTTGAGTAATGGAATTTCATTTCCATTCACAGAGCTAGAATTATTGTATAGTTCAAAAATGAAATTGCTTTGAATGTTTGATTCTATATAATCTAGATCAAACTTTCCCAATGGACTGAATTTCAACTATTAAGTTTGCTGGGAAGTCTCAAAAGTGTAATCAAACATACGCGGAAGGCAGCAGGTTGAGAAAGACTGATCTAATCTTATCAACTTGCTTTGAGATCTTTCTGTGTTAAAAAGTGGTTAAGAGCTTTAGTCATATGTGTTGTTTGCCTTTTCTGATACATGGAACTGGGCTGACTTTCTCTTCTGTACTTTTCAACTTTAAAATCATGGTATCCTAAAGTAATGTTTGATAGGATTACAAATGAGAGACATTGATTTGTGGTCCCTTCAATCCCATAGGACAACATTTGTAGGACCAAATTAAATTGCTTTCCTGTATTCAGAACAACCCTTTTCAACGGTATCTTCTATTTGTGTTGGAATGCAACTTTTAAAATTTCTAGCATGGCGCAAGCAGTTAAGAGCTGGCTTGCTAGCGGCCTGAGTTCAAGACCCGGCATTGCCATGCAGCAGGGTGAGCTCCTGCTGTTCTGCCTCAGCTCCTGCCCCCCCCAGAAGTTCAAAAGCATGCAAATGCAAGTAAATAAATGGGCACTCCTTCTGGGGGAAGCCGGCTGGCAGCAAGGGGAGCAGGAAATCAGTGTTGGACCTGCTTGATCTCAAGGGTGGAGCAGAAGCCACAGAGGAAACCCCCAGTGTGAATACCGCTGGTCAGCTTGAGGGGGCGTGTTTAATGTTAAAAAGTTAAAAATGTTGATTATGAGCCACCGAGAGTCTGTTAGGAGATTGGCGGCATATAAATATGATAAATAGACAAATACATTCCCAGAATACTCAACAATGGCTATTTGGAAGAGAGTCCAGTTTGGGAAGAACTGTTCCAAACAATATAATATCAATATGATTTTTCAGAAAGGTTGTGAGAGGGGTGCTCTTAATATATCATTGATATCCAGGCCAATTATTCTTTTTACATTAAAACAATGTAGACTGGTGCTTGAATTGAAACCTGGAAGTGGTGATGTATACAAAAAGGGCTAACAGTTGAAATTCAATAAAAATAAGGATGGCCATACTGGTGGTAGGTTAAGCGGAAAGTTTGGAAATGTAACAGGATTCCTAGTTACTCTGGTATCAGTCATGTCCAGAAGAACTTATCTATGTTTAGAGATCCAGGTTAGGACTTTGGCCTCTGTGACACACAATTATTAATCTTGAAAAAAATTAAAAGCTTGCATTTGGCATAAATATATCTGCATGCAGAATGCCTACTCAGATTTTATGCTTTGGATTTTGTCTGTAGAGTATTAAAACTATCTTATGATTCTAACTGAGATACAAACTTGGTGAGAAAATACATTCATGTTTGGATTTTGAGTTGTTCTTTATTATGTGTAAGCATATGCAGCTTGTAAGGTTCAATCAGTGGTTTAAAGTGGTCCAATTAGAACAGTTTTACCTGTTCATGTACTGCTTTTTAGAAAGAAGAACTAATTCAGAAGGGAAGCCATGACTGCCAAGAACATTTACAGCCATGGTATCTATGAATCCTAATGGAATTTATTTTATTTAGACTTGATTGAGCATGTTTGTATTTTGAAGCACTGTGTGTTTTCAGAACAGTTGTAGAACTAAAGCTTTCATCTCTTGTGAGAAGAGCAATTATCTGAGTGCCATGATGCTTATTTGGCTCCTGATAATGACCAGAAGGTTGGCAGCTTGAGTTTTGAGACACTGGTGCCGCATAATGGGGTGAGCTCCCATTATCCACCCCAGTTCCTACCAACCTAGCAGTTTGAAAGCATGCAAAATGCAAGTAGATAAATAGGTGTTGCCTACATTGGTGGGAAGTTAACAGTGTTCCATGTGCCTTGGCATACAGTCATATCAGCCACATGACCACAGAAGCATCTTTGGAAAATGCTGGCTCTTTGGCTATGAAATGGAGATGAGCAGCACCCTCTAGAGTCAGACACAACTGAAAGGGGAAACCTTTTACCTTTTAAGATAGAGAAGCTGTATTTGGGCTATATGCCCAATAGAATATACTCCTACATCTCCATATTTGAGTTTCATGGACTATTGAACCTTAAAAACTATAAGATATGGATTGTGAGTACCTCGGTTCACGAATGTTCCACAAGACGAGCAAAATTTTTTTATAAAACTTAATTTGGTTAATGAGAGAATACTTGCAAGATGAGCACCACGTGATGAGGTTGCATGGGAAATCTCCCAACTGAGCCGATGGTTCTTCTCTCTCGCTACGTAAAAAGCATAAATTATGCTTTGTCGTTCAAGAGAAAGAACACCCGAGATTGAAAGTCGTTCAAGAGAAAGAACACCCGAGATTCAGATTCCAGATTCTCCTTCCAGGCAATCCCCCTCCCCTTCCTTTCCTCCCTCTTATCTCCCTCATGCCATCCACAACTCTTTTCAAAGCGGATGGATTGATCCTCCATCTTCCCTGTCACTCTCTCTCTTTCTCTCTCTCTCTCACACACGTAGCCCTCCTCACATGGCACCATCCAGCTCCTTTTCTTTTTGCCTTGTGTGATCCAAATAATTAGCTAAGCATTTTTTAGGTAAACACAGACTTCCTTTAAGTTAAA